>PVJX010003885.1:0-43139 GCA_004027295.1 Dolichotis patagonum
TTTATTTTAAGAAAGGATCTCCCAGACTGACAAAGTTCCCCTTGCTTAGTTGTGCAGACTGGGCTCAAACTTAAGATCCTCCTGCCTCAGCCTCTTAGAGGGCTGGCATTACAAGCCACCAGGCTCAGTTTGATATTTGATTAAATTTTGTAATAATTTTGTTTCTAGACCTTAGTGTTTTTTTTTTTTTCCTTCGTTTATTGTCACAAGGAACAACTATCTTGGTTCCTTCTTTAAACCAGAGAAGCAGCATAGTGAGATGGGAAGAATTGGTTATATGGTCAGAGACATGGGCTCAAGTTCTTAGTTTGCTTGTATTACTTAACTTGGGGAAGCCTTACCCTCTTTCTCTGTAAAATGGCAGTAATCTTATTTCAATGGGTTTCTTGTGACAAGGAGAGAATTGTATGTGGGAACTTTTAGTAAAATGGTCTACTCATTATTAATAAGTATCTAATTTTGAATTTTATTTGGATACTATTCCTTGAAACAGTGATTTTGGAGAGTCTTAATGCTTTTGAACAATCAACAAGGCAAGTGAAAACTGAAAATATAGTGTATTTTAATATTGGTGAGAATCTTCCATACTAAAACTTTGATTTCAAAAGATATAAATAGCCTGTGGTTATGTCTAATACAGTAAAAGTTGCCTGAAAACTCAGGTAAGGTGTGATTAAAAAATATAGGGTGTTTAGATTTTAAAACATTTATTACAGTAAAAAAAAAAAAACATGTCTATTAGTCACCCTCAGAATACTTTCCCATTGTTTATTTTGTTTTGGGTTTTTTGGTACTGGGAATCAAACTCATGACCTCAAGCTGAGCTATATCCTTGGCCCCTTCCCCATTGTTTTTACCACTTTCCGAAGCAGTTCTGCAAGTCTTTTTGTGAATGTCTTTAGTTGTGCCACCCTGGTGGCTGCCTTGATGACCTAAATCAGTTAAAAACTTTTACCTGTCGTGGTCATTTTTACTTTGGGGAAGAGCCAGAAGTTGTGTGGTGCCAGGTCCATTCAATAAGGTAGATGAAGACCCACCTGTAATGTTTTTAGGAATGTGTCTTTCCATTGGAGGGCACTCAGCAATATTCACCATATTTTTGGTGGTGTCTCAAAAAGACACGCATGAAAGATGACTTCAAAGTGGCAAGAATGATTGGATAGGGGTCTGGTGATACAGCTCAGTGGCACAGTATCTGCCTAGGAAGGGCGAGGTCCTGAGTTAGATTCCCAGTACAAAAGAAAGAATGAGAGCTGGGGATTTAGCTCAGAGTCAGAAGCGCCTGCCTTGCAAGCGCATGGTTGTGAGTTGGATCCCTGGTACAAAAAAAAAAAAAAAAATTGGATAAGTATTCAAAGCAAGGGGAAGTATTTGGAGAGAGATTAAGGATAATGTGTCTTTTTAGTTTTAAAAATTTACATTACCATATCACCCTTTGTT
This sequence comes from Dolichotis patagonum, assembly GCA_004027295.1. Classification (NCBI taxonomy): domain Eukaryota; kingdom Metazoa; phylum Chordata; class Mammalia; order Rodentia; family Caviidae; genus Dolichotis; species Dolichotis patagonum. Next base: position 1,441 of record PVJX010003885.1, read on the forward strand.
CATTTTTGCCATGTTGCTTGTATTAAGTATACTTGTATTAAGTATACATCTGCTCAGTTAAGAAATACAGGTGGTGTATTAAGAACAGTCTCATTTGAAATACACTAAACCTGGGTTCAGATGCCTGCCTTTACTGCTCAATAGTTATAGCCTTTTAAGCTTGTTTCTTTATCCTTGCAGGGATTTTTGTGAAAATTAAATGGAATAGTATATGTGACTGGCTCAGCACAGTGGTTTTCTCGTAATGTTGTAGTTTTTTTTTTCTTTAACAATATTGTTTACACCTTTTCATTTTTTATATCACTGTTTTGTTTTGCTTTTTGTTTTTTTCTTTTTCTTTTTCTTTTTTTTTTTTTTTTTGGTATCTGGAATCAAACTCAGGACCTGACACTTGCCAGGCAAGTGCTGTGCTACTGAGCTATATCCCTGGCCATTTCTAGTTTTGACAAGTGTATTTTTAAATTAATGGATATAACTTTTGTTGTTGTTTGTTTTTTGTTTCTTTGGAGACAGTATCTCACTATGTGGTTCAGGCTGGCCTCAAACTCATGTATCCCAGGCTGACCTTGAACTCCTGGGAATCCTCCTGCCTCAGTCTCAGGAGTGCTGGGATTACAGATGTGAGACACCACACCTAGCCAAGGAATGTAACTTTCTGCAGTCCTTCCTATTAGTGCCTGAATTTACTAAGATAATGCCCCAGAAAGTAAAGTGAGTTCCAAGTCAGTTTTTGCTTTCATCTGTGATATATCATTAAGCTCTAAAATGTGAGTTTTGAGTTATTTCCTGATGAATACTACTGGATTCACATCAAAATTGGTATTTATTTTATATATTAATATGAGTACCGGGGATTTAGCTCAGCGGCATAAGTGCCTGTCTTGCAAGTACTCAGCTGTGAGTTTGATCCCCAGTACCAAAACAAAAAACAAACAAACAAAAAAAATATATAAAATGAGTAAAAAATAGTATGTCTTCTGGGAAGGGGATAGATTTCAGAGCAGTTAAGTGGTAGGATTTGCTGAAAAAAGGCCTGGGTGTGGTGATACATGATTATAATCCTTGCACTCCAAAGCAGCAGGAAGATTGCTGCACGTTTGAGGGCATCCTGCACTGTATTGTGAGTTCAAGGCCAGCCTGAATTGCATAGTGAGATCCTCGTTTAAAAAAAAAAATGAAAAAAGTATAAAAATGTATTATGGATGTTCACTGAGATAAAACTAGGCTAAGGCTATGGTTTTTTTGTGTGTGTGGGGGGATAGTCTCACTGTGTAACTCAGGCTGGCCTAAAACTTACTATGTAGCCTAGGATAGCCTCCAACACTTGGGGAATCTCCTTGCCTCAGTCTCTTGAGTCCTGGGATAACAGTGGTGCACTACGATGCCTGGTCATAAATACAGTTTTATAAAAAATAATTTTATCCAAATAAAATATACTTGGGAGAAGTGTGGCATTAAAAATTTTTTTTTTTTTTTTTTTTTTTGGTCTTTTTTAAGACAAGAGTCTCATGCAGTTTCAGGCTGGCCTGGAGCTCACTAGCCCAGGTGGTCTGGAATGCACAACAAGTCATTAACATTTTTAACATTTTTGCGAAGCTTTTTAGTAGAAAGTAGTTGAGTCACATATTTGCTTCCCATTGTCAGCTGCATTATGTTTTTGATTGAATTATATAACAATCATCTACAGATGTATTTGGAGCATCATGATGACTTTACATAAGTATGAGTATTGTATTTTTGTTGAGACAGGTCTTGCTGTTAGTCTAGGTTGGCCTTAAATTCAGACTTGAAATCCTCCTGCCTCAACCTCCTGAGTGCTGGGATTATAGGCATGTGCCACCATTCTGGCTGGGTATTGTTCTTTGATACTATACCAAAACACAGCAAGTGGTAGCTGCTTAAGATTTAGTTACAATGTGGATTTGGGATATCATATCAGGGGACTTGGCATGCTGTTACATTAAAATTTGTTGGTGTGTCTTGTACTTTGAATGAATGTCTCACACATTTAATTTGTTAAAATCTTGTGCTGGTTAGATACTCTAGATGTTGACATATGGCATTCCACAGTATAAAGAAACATATTTAGGCCTGGGATATAGCTAATCGGCAAAGGTGCCTGCCTGGCATGCACAAGGTTGTCAGTTCGATTCCTGGTCCTATTTAAAAAAAAATCACAAGAAACTTATATTTGTTAATATGACTGCTGATTTCATCAGAAAAGTTTTTATTGGAATGGTGCCATACTTTGGGTAACAAGTATATTTTCCAAAATTGTAACTTTTGCTTGAAAGCTTTAATGTTATCAGTGGCAAACACTTTCAGTTCTACTTAAGGTGAAAGGCATACTTGATTACTTTTTGAGAAGTTTCTGCCAGTTATCTGAGTCTGGATAATCAAAGTTTGGTATTCTTTTATGAAGAGTGGTACTGCAAGAAAAAAGCTATTTCTGTGGCTCTGAAACAAGTGCATAAGTCTGGTGTGCTGGTACAGCACTCAGGAGACTGATGGAGGAGGATCACGGTGAGTTGGAGGGCAGCCTGTGCTATCCAGAGGCCCAGTCTCAAAACTAGGCAGGGCCAGGTATAGTGGGGCATTCGGGATATCCCAGCACAAGGAAGGTTGAGACAGTGGGAGTTCGAGACCAGAGTGAACTACATAATGAAATCCCATCTCAAAAAAGAAGAGGAAAAAACAAAACAAACCAGATGTAGAAGTGTTTTTTTTAAAACACTTAAATGCACAGCCATTGTGCTTTTGGTATGTGGAACTGCTTTATGCTACTCATTTCTTCTTTCTTTCTTTCTTTCTTTCTTTCTTTTTTTTTTTTTTTTTTTTTTTTTTTTTTTTTTTTTTTTTTTTTTTTTTTTTTTTTTTTTTGGTACCAGGGGATCAAACTCATGATCTTGCATTTGCCAGGCAAGCACTCATGCCGCTGAGCTAAATCCCCAGGCTATGCCACTCATTTCTTTAAGTAAAATACTACAAAGATGTATATTTAGGGCTTAGGTTTTAAAAAATTAATAATTTTATTGCTTCATCAAGGTTATTGTTTGGTGAAATTGTGCTTTTTTTTTTTCGTAATACCAGTTTTTGGTAGTGCAGGAATATAGTTACTAGTGGTATAGTTTAGTGCTGCTGCTTCAATTTATTCTAAGGCACTAACAGTTTTATCTCATTGCTTCTTTGTCCTTAGTGCCCATACTGACACAAGAGAGTGATTCAAGAAGAAAAAGAGGAGTTGTGTTGAATACTAGTTAAAGGTCAAGTGGGGGAAGACTGAAAGGTGTCTTTTGGATTTTGGCAACATTCTCAAGGTCATTGATCTTAATGAGAGTCAAGTGGACTGGTAGTGAGGAGCAGATTTGAATAGATTGAGAAGAAGCGGACTTGTGGAAAAGTTTTTGTGATGTATTAGAAAAGGAGTATGGATCTTTTGTTAAAGAGCTATGAGAGCTGGGCGTGGTGGTGCATGTTCAAGGCCAGCCTTGGTTGCTTCCTGAATTCAGTCCCAGCCTGAACTACATAGTGAGCCCCTATATTAAACAAACAAACAAACAAACAAACAAGCGAGCTATGAGAGCAACTGAGTAATACCTAGTTTAAGGATACAGAAAAACTAGGAGACGGTTGTTTAGTCTAGTGGTTCTCAGAGTTTAATGTGCATAATGAGAATCACCTGGGGCTCTTGTTGAACTACATATTCTGAGTCAGTTGGTCTGGTGTGGTGCCTGATGTTTTACATTGCTAATGTGCTCAGAGATAAAGCAAAAGTGGTCAGAAAACCCCCATCAACCAGCAAAGCCCTGATCTTTTGGTGGAGAGTTGATTTTAGGTAGAAAAAGGTGTATACCCTGTTGAAACAAAGAGAAGGTGAAGTTAGGTTTGATGATAAAAAGTGGAGGGAATTTCAGTTTGATAATTTCTGGGGTTTTTTTTCCCCTCACTCACCACATAGGTCATAATTTCTGTTTTCTTGAAAGTAGGAGATTAAATCTGCTGAAGTAGATTAAAAAGAATGGTAATGTCTAGAATTGGTATGAGGAAATGTGTATCCTCAGATCATTTTTATTACAGATAGTCCTTCCTCTAGGCTAACTATAACTGGAGTTACATTCTTAAAATATTTTTTACATTCCCCTTTGCAAAATCATTTTTTTGTACCGGGAATCAAACTCACGACCTGGCCTTTGCCAGGCAGGCACTGTGCCACTGACCTGTATCTCTGACTCCTGAGCTACATCCCTGGCCCTGCAAAATCTTAATGGGTCAAATTTAAATGCCTTCAAAAAAACTTTAAATGCCTTCAAACCTTTCTTTACAATCTCAACAGATGCACATGACTACTATTTTACTATATTTCTGAGTTCTCTGCGTGACTGTGACATCTTTTTTTCCTCCCACTGCTAAGCATAGTGGTTGGCACACAAGTAGCTAATATCGTGAAGTGAATGAATTGAAGAAATTCTTTTATGTTGTACCTGTTTTTTACATCTTATCCCAGAAATGCTTAAAATATGTCTGGAGTTGTGAAACTGAGAGCTTGCAGGGAGGAAAGTGTTGGAGTCTTCTCTGCTGCGGAAATAGTTATAATGTCAATGTTTTCCCTACCCTTTTACATTGATGAGCCTGCTTTTTATGTTTTGTTTTTTTGAGACAAGGTCTTACTATGTAGTAGTTCAGGTTGGCCTTGAACTCAGTAATGCCCCTTAGCACAGCCTTCTGAGTGCTAGGATTACAGGTGTGTGTCACCACTGGGGCCAGTGAACTGGCTTTTTTCCATATGATCCATTTTTCTTCCACAGGATGGCAGAGTAGTAGGCAAGTGAAATTACTTTCGTTGATTAATCCTACCAACGTATCTTTATTGCATAGGGAATGTTCATTAATAAACCAAATACATATCCTGTAAAGTTAAGTAAATTAATTTCTGTAAACAGCAACTGCGAATGCACAGCAGAGAAAAGTACTAGAATGAGAATTGTTCTCTGTCAGGGTTCTTAACCAGGGGACTCCAGGAAATTCATAGGTGATGAGCTTCAGGGAGCTTTTTTAAGGTAACTAAAGTGTCTATCACCTAAAAAAAAGTATATATATATATGTATATATAAATACCCAAGTATTATTCTAATTTCTGCAGAAAAATGGAAGTAAAAATTTATGGAAGTTTTTAACTTCTGGCATTTTTATGTATATATATGACATTGTGTTTGTACATATATTTTGTATAACTTAATTGATTCGTGTTAAGACTGTTGAGCTCTTCAAAGTCTAGCACTGTGTCTTACTCATTTTTTGTCCTGCCCCCAATACCAAGCAAAGTACTTGACACAAAAAGACATTCAAAAGCAAAGCATGGTGATAATACACCTGTAATCCCATTAGTCTGGAGACTGACACAGGGGATTGCAATTTAAACTCATCATGGGCAGTCTAGTATCTTAGAGTCCCTGTTTAAAAAAAAAAAAGACTGGGAATATTGCTCAGTTCAAAGCTCTATAGGGTTTGATCCCCTCTGCTGTTCCAAAAGCCATTCAGTAGACACGTGTTGAGTGAATTGTGGCCAAGTTTGTATGTGTATTTTAGTTGGGGAAAAGCAAGTTTTACATTACTTACCATGCCTTACGCCTTTTTGTTGGAGAGAGAACAATAATTTTCAGCTGCCATAACAGTAGTCATTTTTACTTCAGGAGTAGAGTCAAGGCTGGGAGCAGAGGCAAAAAAATCAAATAAAAATGAATCAGAATATATCATTTATTATCTTATTTATTTGCTACTAGGTATTGAACTCATGACCTCGTGCTTGCCAGGCAGTTGCTTATATGGCTGAACTATATTCCCACCCCATAATTTATTTTTAAGAAACCAGATTTAGTAATTTTTTAAAGTGAAACTTTTTTTTAAGTTTTTAAAGTATGCCATTTACAGACTGTATTTGATAAAATATCTCTACTACAGGTAGTGGGGTTTTTTTGTTTGTTTGTTTTTTTGAGTCAGGGTCTCACTATATAGTTCAGGCTGGCCTGAATTCGCTATGTAACCCAGGCAGGCCTCTAACTCTCAGCCATCCTCCTGCCTAAGAGTTTTAGTGCTGAGATTACAGGCACATACCACCACACCTGGAATGTCCTTTGTTTTTAAAAAAATATTTAATTTTTTCACGTATCCAACTTATGTCTGGAAAAAAGGAGATGGTAGTTAAAGTACAGAAAATATTAGCATTCCCAGGGCAAGTTTTTCTCTTTAAAACCACATGAACATAGTTTTGGTTTAAAAAAATTTTTTTTTTAAGTTACTGGGCTCTGGCCCTGAATCAAGGCCAGCAGATTGCTATAGCTGCTGGTCTCAAACAGGAGCCTAAAGAGAATTCTTTCTGTGGTCTGTTGGCCATTTCAGAACTTTGGAAATGCAGTGGTCAGTTCATCAGAAAGAAATAGCGGCTGTCAGTGTGGCAGGCTTCAGCGGCCTGCAAGAGAGAGACCCTGGTGCCTCGCCTCGGGACCTGCACCAGATGGCGACCTGGGGTGCAGGGACAACAAGGAATTCCTCCCCTCTCTGGGGGGCAGCTGTGAGCCTGCTGGCTCTCGGGCTCAGAATCAAGCATCTCATGTCGTCCTGTCCCCTGTTCCATGTTAGCAAGTGGGAGCCAGTGAACTGGGCATCTTGTGAAAGATTGGCTATGTTGTTTTGTATGAACTCTCCGAATACAAAGATATGGACAACCATTTGGAAGAAAACAAGAGACCATATGATAGATAGTGAAGATCTCTGGTTGTCTAGCTTTGAGATTTATGCTTTCTTATGTCCTGTTTTGTTCTGCTTGGTTTTTAAATTTTACCCCCTTTAAAATAAAAAAAAAATTAAGTTATTACTGGGCTATATATCAAGACAGTGTCTCAAAAAAAATCAAAATAAGATATTTCCACTTCTGTATTAGTAAGGGTTCTCCAGAGGAACAGAGTCCATAGAAAATGCATGTATAACTATGAAAGGGCGTTTTAGGGAGGCTTATAGGATCAGAGGCAGAAGAGTCCAAAATGGCCATTTAGGAAATCAGATGCAGGAGATTCCATGGTGACTGTCTGCAGGATCGGAAGTGGAAGAAGTGTCAGTGGCTGTCTGCATGCCAGAGAGTTAGAGGATCCAGCTGCCCTTCAGCTCAAAGAGATGTAGGCCACAAAACAAGAGGGATCCAAGAATATAGCAATAGTCTAAGGTCAAGGCCTAAAACCTTCACTGTAGAGTCGCCAATGCAAGTGTGCATTGGAAGGTTGAAGAAACTGGAGACTGATGTCCGATGGCCATAGCAAAGATTTTCTGTAGAAATGGGCACACTGGGCTGGGGATATAGGTCAGTGGTTCAGCACCAGCTTGGCAAGCGCAAGGGCCTGAGTTTGATTCCTGGTCCCAAAGAAAGAAAGAAAACATGGGTATAGTTCATAATCTTTTTATTCCATCTAAGCTATAAGGCTGCTGATTGGGACCACCCACATCCAGGGTAGGTTTTTGCCTTGGTTTTCTGGTCTACATGTCAGTCAGCCACAGTCCTACCCAGGGCTGTGCTTTATTAACCTGCTAGGCATTTCTTTCTCTTTTTTAAATCTATTTTATTTCAAAGAGAAAACAACATTTTAAAACATGTCAGTCAGGGCAATAATGGCATATTCATTGCACATCGTCATCCCCAAATCATTCTCCCAGAGCACAAGACATCTGCATTCAGTTATCCAAACAGTACCAGCACAAATCTTTATCTTCAATGAACTCAGAGAAATCAGCAATATAACTATCTTTTATATAAATATATTTTTACACACAAAAATATATGTGTATATAATGTTTCTTTAAGCATCTCATAATAGTAAGATAATACAGTGTCTTACAACAATGAAAGTCTGATTTATTTCACTTATGAGTGTGCTCTCAAATTGCATCTTTATACCTGTAAAAGTCTCCAGTTTGTCCTTTTTTATGGCTGAGTAGTACTTAATTATATAAAGTATCACATCTTTTTTTATCCATTTCTCAGTTGATGGGCATTTAGGTTTTTTCCAAGATCTAGCTATTACAAATTGTGCTGCTATGAACATGGGTGCACATATATTGCTGTGGTATGATGTTTTTAATTCTTTTGGGAAGATACCCCGAAGGGTAATAGCTGAATGAATGGGAACTCCAGTCCTAGTTTTTTGTTTTTTTTTAAATTTTTAAATTTTTTTTTAAATCGGTACTGGGGATCGAATTCATGACTGTGTGTGCTTGGAAGGCAGGCCCTGATGCTGCTGAGCTAAATCCCCCAGCTCCTAGTCCTAGTTTTTTGAGGAACCTCCACACTGATTTCCACAGTGATTGTACCAGCAAGGATCAGTTTTGTGGAAGACAGTTTTTCCGTGGACTTGGGATAGAGTAGTGGTTTTAGAATGATTCAAGCACATTACGGTTTTTGTGTATTTTCTTATATTATTATTACGTTGCAATATATAGTGAATAATTAATATAACTCACCATAAGTCAGGATCAGTGGGCTTGTTTTCCCATAAGAGTGCCGTCTAGGGGTGGTAGGAGACAGTGGCATGTAGAATGTGTTGCTTATGTTAAGTCTACCCCATAATTTCTTTTTTGTTGTTGTTTTGTTTTGTTTTTTTGTTTCTTTGAGGCAGGGTCTCACTATGTAGTGCAGGTTGACTTTGAACTTGCATATACAGAGAAAGAGAGAGAGAGAGAGAGAGAGAGAGTGTGTGTGTGTGTGTGTGTGTGTGTGTGTGTCTAGGCTGGCCAGAAACTCACAGTGATCATCCTGCCTCAGCTTCCAGAGTGTTACGATTATAGGTGTGCACCTCTGTGCTTAGCATAGTATCATTTTCATTGCCATCACTACAGAGTACTCTACAAAGACAGGGTGTTGAAAATGGAAGCAGACTTTTAGTGCTTTTGTGGCAATCTTAGGATATTCTATCTTGACTTTAATTCAGAACACAGGAAATTTGAAATGGTCTCAAACATGCTTACAGTTTTAGAGACAGTTGATCCTTTTCTAGTATGACCAAAGTTCATTCATTTGGCTTATTTCTGAATTGGTTATGGGTCCATTTTTTTCCCAGTTAAGATGTCTTTTGTGGTTGTGAAGCAATGCTCAAACCTTCAAAAGCTGAAATAGAGCATCATGCGTCAGGCTGGGAGAAAGAAGGGATAGTCTGTTTCAAAATCGCTGATAATATTTTTAAAACATCAAAAAATCCTAATGTTCACTCGTTACCACTGTATTTCCAGTTTGGCTTTTCTGAAATACAGCCCCTATATCTGCCAACTTGGACAGAGTTGTCATTTTCTTCTGAAGTGACAAATAGAGTTTGGTACGCAGGTTGAATATGTCATATGAGTAAGCAAGTTTTGTGACCAATTCTTTGTCACTGAATTGTGCTGCCAATTGTGACTTGAGGTTTTTTTTTTTTTTTTTTTTTTAAGATACAGTTTTACTGTGTAATTAAGACTGGCCTTGAATTCATGATAGTTCTCCTGCCTTGGCCTCCGGGGATTGTAGGCATGCACCAACCACACCTGGCTCTAGTGACTGTTTTTCTAAAAGAACTCATCGAAATGACTCTTGAAACTCAAAAACTGGCTAGTGATCTACCCTTAGAAAGCTATCTCAGTTCAGTGTTTAAGACATGTGTGCTGTGTATTCATTTTCTCACAGAGCTACGTGAACAGATGGCAGTTAAGGATATGTATTTTTATGTAGTCGATTTTATTTTGTAGTTTTTTTTTTTTTTTTTTGACAGAGCCTTGCTATGAAGTTTAAACTGGCCTTGAACTCACAGTGTAGCCCAGGCTGGCCTTGAACTTATGGTGCCTCTGGCTCAGCCTCCCAAGTTCTAGAATTACAGGTGTGTGCCACCATGTCCGGCTTGTAGTTGAGTTTTTTTAAATTTTTTGATAGTTGATATTTTTAATCATTTCTCTAAAACATTGTTAATTCAGATGATACTTTTTGGCTAGCTAGCATTTCTCCATGTATGACACAGTACTCACATTCAGAAGTGACTTTTTATTGACACCAAAAGCCATATATTTATGCCGTCTCCTCTGTCTTTGCATATGCTAACACAAAATGACCATTTTTCCTAATGTATAATCATTCAGAGGTTTGAGCAGTTCTTCAGCTATGGTGTTGTCAACAAAAGTGCACATAACATATCTTCATGCATTTCTTCCTGAAATATGTATATTGCACAAAAACAAGTATTACCTTAACATTAGTAGTTTTGTCAATTTGGATTATGTACCACAGTGACTCATTGATTCTACCAATTGTATCTAGATATCCCCTGTTGTCTCTCAGTGTGGCGTGTATCTAGATGTCCCCCCAAGGATGTAATTAAGGATATGATGCTGGGATTAAGGGTACCTCACCCTGGGTGTGGTGGCACCAGTCAGTAGGCACACAGCCTGGATAGAGTATAAAGGGACAGAAAGAAGGCTGTTGCTGCTGTTTTGCTGCTTGCTGCTTGCTTTTTTTATTTTAAAAAGGGGTAAAATTAAACACAATAAAACAGAACAGAACGGGACATAAGAAAGCATAAATTTCAAAGCTAGACAACCAGAGATCTTCACTGTCTGTCATATTGTCTCTTGTTTTCTTCCAAATAGTTGCCATATCTTTGCATATGGGGAGCTCATACTAAATAACATAGCCAATCTTTTCACAAGATGTGTAGTTCACTGGCTCCCACTTGCTAAGCAGGGGGGAGGGGGAGGGGGACACAGGGCAGGGAACAGGATGACATGAGATGTCTGATTCTGAGCCCGAGCGCCTGCAGGATCACAGCTGCCCCCCAGAGAGGGGCGGAGTTCCTTGTTCTCCCGGCACCCCGAGTCAACCGCATGGTGCAGGTTCCGAGGTGCCAGGGTCTCTCCCCTGCAGGCCCCCCAAAGTCTGCCATACTCACCTGCTATCTCTTTCTGATGAACTGACCCCCATTTCCAAAGTTCTGAAATGGCCAACAGACCACAGAAAGAATTCTCTTTAGGCTCCTGTTTGAAACCAGCAGCTACAGCAATCTGCTGGCCTTGCTTTAGGGCCACAGTGCTTGCTTTTTGTCTCTGTGCTTTCTGCTACTCTTTGATGCCTCTCTACCATGTCACCTTGCCTCATGGAGCCCGCTAATTATGGATTGAAACTGCTACAAACGTTTCCTTCTTCAATTTTGGGTGCCTTCTTTAATTTTGGGTGCCAAAATAAACGTTTCCTTCTTTAATTTTGGGTGTCAAGTATTTTGTCCCTGCATTGGGAAAAATAAGACATTCTCTATTTTATCAATTTGTGTAGTTACAGTGCTAGCCAAAAGAGGAAAACATGCCACCTTTTGAACTGTGGCCTCTCCTAAAAATTCACAACACATGTCCTTAGTAACAGGCAGGATCCACTCTTCACAAATAAGTGACAAGCTTCTTAGCTTTAGCAATGGCTTAGACTCTTAAGAATGCTCTCAGTGCAGAACTTGTGCTTCATTGTTTATGTGTTTTCTTTTGAAAAGCTTCAAAGATATGTCTACGTAACACAGGGTGTTTGCCATGAAGCAGCTTTTAAAGTTTCATGGTTTTATTGATAACTGATTTTAACATATTATACAAAGTGGGCTTGGAGAATGTGAATCACCTGTTGTATTGAACCCAGAAATTTAAGTAAAACTCTTGGTATTTTAAATGCAGTTTCATTTTTGCTGCCAATTTTAGCATCTTTTGTCTCATCATTGGGTCTTTCCCTGTTTTCAAAGAAACTGTCCAGTGATATTTGCTGTTTACTCATTTTGACTAGAGTTAGCTTGTCAGCTTGCCAAAACAGAGGCCAGTGAGCAGTTCAGGAAAGAAGCATGGATGAAAGTGGTAAATAAAACAGTCCCTGAGCAGACTAAAGTGTTGGATTTTGACTTAAAGTGTGCTGCCACGAGATGTAGCTATACAGTTGAAACAGATAAACTCACTTGCCACCAAAGAGCCTGCAGCCAATTGTTACCGATAGGGTTTTAATATAAGTTTGTAAGCAGTTGATTTTTTATGGTCTCTGCACAATCAAACTTCACTGCTAATTTTTTTAAAAATTATTGTTGTTTTTTGAGACAGGATCTTGCTGTGTAGTTCAGGCTGACTTTGAATTCACTATGTTGCCAGGCTGGCCTCAAACTCATGGTGATCTCCTGCTTCAGCGGCCGGAGTGCCGAGGTTATAGGTGTATACTACCATGCCTGCTTCTGCTAATCTAACTTGGTCGTTATAGTCACTCCTGAGGGCTAGCCTCACTGATTTAGCTCTAGTCCAGATCATTAGTCATTATATTCTTTAAAAAAAAATTTTTTTTTGAGACAGGCTCTCATAGTTCAAGCTGGCCTAAAATTTACTTTGTATCCCAAACTGACCTTGAACTCTTGTGGTAATCCTGCTTCAGCCTCTTGAGTGCTGGGATTACAGACATGTACCACCATACCTAGGTTTTTTTTTAAAATTTAGCATATTGCATTCAGATTTCACCTACACTACTTTTTTTTTTTTCTTTTTTCTTTTTCAGTACTATGGATTGAATTTAGGGTTTTTACAGTAAGCTAGATCTCTCTTCCCCTCCCTGTTCTAATTTCAAAACTGGGTCTCATTAAGTTGTCCAAGCTGGGTTTGAACTTGTGATTCTTTTGCTTCACCCTCCCACAATGTTGAATTTAGAGGTGTTGCCACCATGCCCAGCTTGCTGTGTTTCAGTGGTTCATTTCCTTTACTCACTAAGTGATACTCCACTTTATGGATGTTATTTGTTTATCTATGAAAGCATATTTGGGTTTTTCCAGTTTGAATGATTATCAGGAAAGCTACTATGAGTAGCATTAATTAGTGTACAGATTTTTATGTGAATATAACTTTTTATTTCTTCTGAAATGCTTAGAGATTAATGTGAAAAGATGTAGGAATTGAAAAATTTCATGTGGACATACAAAGGCTATAGAATAACCAAAACAGTTTTAATAAAGAACAGAATTGGAAGCTGGCTATGGTGGTGCAGACCTGTAATCCCAGCACTTGGGAGGCTGAGGCAGGAGGATCACTGTGAGTAGCCTGGGCTACATAAGTGAGTTTAAGGCTAGCCTGTACTACGGTGAGTCCCTGCCTCAAAAAAAAAAAAAAAAAAAAAAAAAACAAAATTGAAGGACTGACATTACCATATTTTAATACTTACTATATAGCTATAGTAATCAGGCCACTAATATTGATATAGACAAATAGATCAAACAATACAGTTCAGATGTAGACATATATATGGGCAAATAGACAAAATCAGTTTAGTGGAAAAAAGGATAGTTTTTTTTTTTTCATGGTGCTGGAACAGTTGGGTATCTATATACAAAAACATTTGATCCATATCATTCAGAAATTAATTCAAAATCATAAAGATAAATATAAAATATAAAACTGAAACTCTTAAAAAAATCTTTGTGACCTTGGGTTAGGCAGTAATTGTTTTAACTAAACAACAGAAGCACGGTGCATATGAGAGTAAATTTACATGATTGAATTTTTTGTACTACTAAGTTTCTATAGTAGATACAATTTTATGCGGGTCATCTGATTTTTCTTGACTGAATTTTGGTAGAATGTCTTATTAAAACAGTCTAGATTAAAATTGATATAACATAAGAGTTTTTGGTCTTTCTGTCTTTTTCATATTTGGTGGTGTATGTAATGGTATATTCCCTTTTCATCCTCATATTAATAATGTTTATCTTTTTTATGTATGTGTATGGTCCGTCTTTCTTTGGTTTTGTTTTGGTACGGGGGTGGTGTGGGGGTGGGGATTGAACTCTTGACCTCGCACTTGCCAAGAGGGTTTTATACCAATGAGCTTAATCCCCAGCCCTGGTCAGTCTTTTTTAAGAACCAGCATTTGACCTCATTTGTTTTCTCTTGTTTTTCTATTTTAAGTTTCATTGATTTCTGTTATTTTTTTTCTTTGATTCTGGGTTTAAAGCCACCCACTCCCATGTTTTGTTTTGTTTTGTTTTGTTTTGTTTTGTTTTGTTTTGTTGAGACAGGTCTTACTACTCCAGTTGCCTTGAATTCATGGTGGTCCTGCCTCAGCCTCCTGAGCATTGAAATTGTGTATGTGTGCCACCATGCTTGGCCCACATTTTGTAGGTAGAAGCCAGTGGTTTGAGACCTTAAGCTTTTATTGCCATAAATTTATTTACTAATACTAATCAGTTGTAGCCTATAGATTTTGATATTGTATATTCATTTAGTTTGTTATATTTAAACTTCTTCCTTGAAGTTTTTCCTCTCTTTGGTTTGTAAAGTGGTTTTTTTTTTAAGGTTTCTTGAGGGAGGGTCTTGCTGGGCATTCCAGGTTGACCTTAAACTCTCCATGTAGCCTAGGCTGGCCTCAAAATTGCTGCAGTCTTGCTTTAGCCTCATAAGTGCTGGGATTTCAGGCCATGCATCACTATGCCCAGCTGTTAAAAGTTTTGTTTATGGCCCAGGATATATGAACTATTTTTGGTGAATGGTCCTTGTCACACTTGAGAAGATTATGTATTCTGTTGTTTTAGAGTGGAAGTTTCTGTGTCACACTAAGTCAGAATGATCTATCATGTTCATGTCTATGTCTGCATTGCTTTTCTCTTTGTTCTGAGGGTCATTGAGAGAGGAGATTGAAGTTTCCTGGTAATATTGTTTTGTTTTGTTTTGTTTTTTCTCTTAACTTTTCCTTTATTTATTTTGAAACCCTGTTAGTTGTAGTCAAGATTATAATGTCTTCCTGGTTGCTTGATCCCTTTATCATTATATAATGAGTTTTTTTTCATGTTGGAGATTGAACTAAATTATGAAGTCTGGTTTTTCTAATATATAAACACTACAACTTACTTTTTTGTTGTTGTTGTACTGGGATTTGAGCCCAGGAGTTTGCAACAGGAGGCAAGGGGTCACTGAGGCCTTATTCTCTGCATTTTTTATATCTTTTTTTGGTTTGGTTTTCCAGATGGCCTCACTGTATAGGCCAGGCTGGCCTTGAACTCAGTGTATAGCCTAGGGTAGTCTAAACTCTGAGCAAGCCTCCTTGTCTCAGCCACCCAAGTGCTGTCATCATGCCTAGCTTTGTCTTTTTCATTTCTTAAGGATTTTGTTTTTGTTATTATTTTTCATACTCTCTGTTCTTTGTTTAAAAGTTGTTTTCTGAATGTTCACATTTACTTCATGGAGTATATTTGGTGTAAAGTCTTATAATTCCTACATCTTAGTTGTGTTTGGCTCACATCTGTTAATTGTCTTTTTTAAGTTCATTATATTTTCCTGATTCTTTATACTTCAAGACATTTTTTGAGTTGTACCTGGACATTTGGAACATTAAGAGACTCTTAGGTTTTAAAATATCCTTTGGAGAATGTTTATTTTGTTGTTTTGCTTTACTAAATAGCCAACCTAGTTAGATTTCAACTGTTAGTTTTCTCTTACCCTCTCTAGGTGGTGTCCAATGTCATCCCAGTTTTCACAGTCTTTGCTGTGTCATTTGGGTCTACTCTATGCATATGTTGCTCATGATTTAGTCTGGGACTTAAAAAAGTTTTTGAGAATTGCTTTGTAGCCCCAACTTCCATAAGTGCATCTTGGAGATGTATTTGGGACTTGTATCATGAAATCCATTCTTAGTTCTTTTTCTCTCCCAGTCTGGAGACCTTAGTTACTTTTTCTGTTGTGAGATAAAATAGCTGACACCCAAAGTTAAAAGGGGTAAGGTTTATTTAGCTCATAGTTTGTAGAGGTTTCAGTGCATAATCAGCTTGTTCCAAGGCAGGGTGGCATGGCAGACAGGCATTGCAGAGGAACAACAGTTCGTGGTGGGCAGAATGTAGCAAAGCAACAAGGGATGACCACAGTTCTTTCTATCCCTAATATTTTATCCAGGCTACTCAGGGTAGGTAGTACCCCCCAGCCTTAGTCTTAATGCCCTTGATTCAAACATTGCATCATGAATCAATCCCAGTGTTATACGCTCTGGATCCAGCCACCTCTGAAACAGCTCCATCTGTGACCATGTGAGGCTTGGGGAAACATCTAAACAGAAGCCTGGGTGAGGGTGATCTGGCTGCGACATCTGTCACCCCATTGATCGCCAGGGTTGAGTCGGCTGATCTGGCTGGCTAGGCGGGTGTCCCCTTCCTCCCTCAAGGAGCCATGTGCGTCCCTCCCAAAGCTGCGTGCTTGGTCGAAGAGGACGACCCCCCCCCCCCCATAAATAGAAGCCTAGACTGGGCCTTTCTAAATCTTTCACCTCCCAGGAATCCTTTTCATTGATCTTGTGGTAAGAAAACTGAGACTCTTGAAGTTTTACCACACTTTTCCTTCATCCTTTATTCGTTTCATCCCTCGTTTGTGCTGTTAGCATTTTTGATTCTGAGGCTGGGAATTTAGCTCAGCCACGTAAGCGCCTGCCTCGCAAGCGCAAGGTCGTGAGTTCATCCCTGGTATCAATAAAAAAAAAAAGAATTTCTGATACTTGGATTACTTTAGGGGTGAAAATGGTAAGAGAAAAGAGATTTTAAAAAAAAATCCTTCTCATGCTTTTTGAACCACTGGCTCTCCTTTTCATATTTGTCCTGGTTTTGAGGCGTGGTAGTCTCCGTTGCTGCTTGGCATGTATCTCTCAGGGTTAGTTTGAGACTTGTACCTCTGGGCCATTTTTTGGCCTTATTAGGAGGTGAAAACCCAGGAATTTCTCCCGTATCCACTGGCTAAGCATGGCCCTCTCAATTTCTGTTGTGTTTTTCTGCTACATAGTTTTTTGGAATTTGGCCTAACCAGGGGTGTTTTAGCTCTCTGTCACAGTGACACAATACCTGAGAAAAAAACAGCTTGTAAGAAGAAAAGATTTATTTTGGCTGATGATTTTAGAAGCTTCAGTCCATGGTCACTGGCTTCATTGCTTTTGGGCTTGTGGGGAGCTCATGGTGGAGCACAGCTGCTTACCTCACGGTGGCCAAGAGGCAAAAAGGGGAAGGGGCTGGTGTCCCAACATTCCTCTGAAGGCTACTTCCCTAATAACCCTGCCTTCCACTAGGCACCTTCCCAAGACTCTGCCGCCTCCCAGCAGCACCATAGGTTGGTGACCAATTTTGAGCATTTTAGCCCTTCAGGGACATTCTAGATCCAAATAACTGCAAGGAGTCAAAGCCTAGAGAGAAAAAAGGAAAAGAAAAAACAGCACCACCACCTTGAAATTCACTTCCACTGTCCGTCTGTTCTAGGCTACTTCTGAGAGTCTTGCTTTTTGTTGTCTATTTAAGGTTTTTGGTTGTAATCAGGTGTGATAGATTGTAGTAAGCTTACTCCATGTTGACTGACCCCAAAGTTTAAATTTAATTTTGTACGTGACTAATTATGTATATCTTTGACTTAAGATGGGGTTATATCCCAGAAGACCTATTGTTAGTTGAAAGTAACATAAGCAAAAAATGTATTTAACACACTCAACTAGCAGACATAGCGTAACAACTTAATAATGCACTATAGCCTATGGGTTGTTTGCCCTTGTGGCCATGGCAGAGACTGGAAGATGCTGTATCTTGTTGGCACAGCCTACCGTCACAAAAGAATATTGTACTGCGTATTGTTAGCCCAAGAGAAGGTCAAAGTTTGACATATGATTGATTTCTACTGAATATATATTGCTTTCGTACTATTGTGAAGTCAACGGTTGTTTCAGGTTTTGTGTTTTTAAAAAAATTTGTTTTTTATTATTACGTGTTCGTAGTATATAATGATTACATTACTCCTGGAGAGCTGGTTCATGTACATAACATATCTTCTTTTTTTATCCCTTTCTCACATCCCCTTTCCTTCTCTTAGTGTTTTTCCCTTTCTAGTTTTAATTTTGCTCTTTGTTTATATATTGATTTTTCACATAAGAGAAATTGTGTGATATTTAAACTCATGGGTCTGATTTACTTCAGTCAGCATTACTGTCTCAAGGTACATCTGTTTTCCTACAAATGACTCAAATTTATCCTGCTTTATGGCAGATTGTAAGTTGGGGACCATCTTTTTCTATTTCTGTATATTGAAAGTCATGAATTCATACCAGTACCTATAGTTCCAGTCTGATGCTTTAAATTCATGCTACTTTTTTTTTCAGTATTTATTTGTAAATCCCATTCCCTATAGTGAGACCTGGCTCACTTATTTATTTTATTCCCCTGCACAGATGCCCTTCTCACTTTACTCATGGCTCTGACACCCTGTGCCAAAATGACTCTTCCTGTCTGCTCCCTTCCACAGCACCAGTGCTGGACATATCTCTTATGTGGATGTTTAAGAGGCGCTTTTTTTTTTTTTTTTGGGTACCAGGGATTGAACTCAACCTCATGTTCACCTGACAAGTGTTTTGAGCCACTGAGCTAAATTCCCAACCCCAAAGAGGTTATTTCAGTAGTCTATAAAAGACTTTGAAGTTGGTTTAGAATAGGGTTTTAGAAGAGAATATAGAGAGATGTGAAAAAACGTAATTTTTAAAAATTCAGCTATGGCATACTTGCCTTAAATCAATTGTTCTATTATAGTGACATTCACGCAAATGAAATTTGTCTAATCTAGCTGTTCATTACTGATTACCTCTCAGATTGGCAATTGATGTATGCATAATAGATGCATATAGTAATATGGGTTCTTTTTTGTGTTATTGTTTGTTTTGACAGAGGATCTCACCATGTAGTTCATGCTGGTCAAACTCATGATTCTTCTGCCTCAGTCTCAAGTGCTGATATTATAGGTGTGTGCCACCACACCTCGTTTAATGTGGGTTCTTACTAGCAAAAATCACAGAAGAGAAAATCATTATTATGTAACTACTTTCATAGGAATGTAGAAGACATAAATGTAGTTCTATTTGAAGGTTAAATAAAAATCAGTTATTTCACATATTAATATACTATAAATACCTTCTTATTGTTGAAAAAGTAACTCAAGGTAAGAAAGCAATTTTTTTAATTACTCAATAGCTAAAGTACAGCATGTTTTGTATTTCATTATACTTGTATAAAATAAGGAAGGTCCTATGTATTATGTAAACCATTTTAGTTTTTCTCTTAGGAATAAAATTAATCACAATTAAAATGGGAGCGTGAGGTTAGAACTTTCTCATTTTCAAAAAGTTTTTTTTTTTTTTTGGTGATGCTGAAGATCCAACAAGGTCTTTATTAAGTGTTCTACCACTAAGCTACATCGCCACCCCTGTTGGTTTGTTTTCTTTTCTTTCTTTCTTTTTTTTTTGTACTAGGGATCAAGCCCATGACCTGGTTCTTTAACTGTACATGTTCAAGAGATTCTTCACATTTTAAGGTACACAGCACGAACTAACATCATGCCCAAATTAACAAAAACAATGAAATATAGGAAGTTTATAGATGTCTCTGAACTTTTTTTTGGTACGTTTATACTAGATATAAAAAGATAGATGAATAATTTTCTTTTAAACATAAAATCCTAATTTTTTTTTTGTAACAGGGATCAAACTCACCACCTCGTGTTTGCCAGAAGGCACTGTGCCCCACTGAGCTATATCCCTGGCCTCCCCTAAATATTCTTGTCATTTGATGTGAGAACTGTCAAACTTCATTTTATTCTTTGAATATAGCTATTTTCTAAAGAAGAAACATTAAAACATTACCCTTTTTTTTGGATTATGTTCTTCTGTAGTATTAACACTTTCACAATGTTTTTTTCCTCATCTGTTCCATTTACTACAGATGAGTATATACCTGATATGGAGAAAACAACAATATAGTGCTTAAGATTCTGGTATGCTAGACATTCTTGTGGTCTTAACTAGAACTGGGGGTAAACTCTTATTACTTGGCCTCAGACCATTTGATTTTTATTTTAGTGAGGGACTGGGATAGGGGTTCCAGGAATTGAACTAAGAATCTCGTGCTTGCTGCTCAGACCCTGTGCCACTGAGCTAACTCCCTGGCCCTAGTGTTTGATTTTTAACCTGGAAATACTATAAGTGATTCCTTTTTTTTTTTTGCACTGGGGATCGAACTCATGACCTCGCACTTGCCAGGCAGGCGCTTAAGCCACTGAGCTAAATCCCTGGCCCTACAAGTGATTTATCATAGGTTGCCAGTGTTGCTACCTAATGAAAGTCAGTTATGTTTAATTATTGCTCCAATAATATTTCAGCTGCTGGATCCCTTAAGTTAAAAATTGAGTATGTACAAAAATAGATTTAGAGATACTTAGACGTGTACAGTTATTTTTAAAAGTTGCTAAAGGTATGGGAAATACTTAATTGAACACACTAAAAATTGGAGGAAAAATAATTCTACTAAAATATTAAAGAACGTATTAATCTGTGAAGAGAGAATAATATACTTGATGTCATATAACATTTATTTTAAATGTAAACATTGGTCTTTTATATGTTACTTGTTAATAAACTATATCTTATTGTTACAACACGGATTCTGTTTTTGATAAAACTCTTATATAAGTATATATAACAGGTATTAGACTATTCATAGCTGCTGAAGTTAGTTTAAAATGAGGTTAGGTACTGAGCTAAAGGTCTAATGTATGTGATTTTTAATGTGTATGATTTCAACCTTTGTAACAACCAAATAAAGTAAGTATTGCTTAGGTATTTGCTGTACAAATGAGGAAACAAAGATCATACAGTTGCTGTTTTCTGTTTTATTCTAGTCTTTTAGACTCAAAGGCAGTGCTTGTTCCCAAAAAACATGAATTGGACCTTATCTGGTATAAGTAAGGAAATACATTCAAAAGTGTGTGCATTGATTTTATGAAGTTTTGGGAAGGTGAAAGTACCACTTAACCATTTGGGAAAGTTAGGGAGGGTTTTACAGATCAGTTGATGCTTGAACTGAATATTGAATAAGAGTTTTTTTAGAACTTGGTTTCAATTTAATGCTATTTCTATCTTGTTATTTTCAGTAATGATGAAGTTTGCACCTGAGTAAGGGAAACCAAAATTGTGGAAATATTACCTAATTAATACACATTTAGATAGTCTTTAACAATGTGTGTTAGTGTTTTATGTATTATTTCGTTAATATTTTGTTTAGTAATCTAAGGTATGACTTCTTTTATTACAGATGTCCTCCTCGTACTTTCTTACCAGCCCTCTGCAAAATTTTTCTTGATGAAAGTGCTCCAGACAATGTGTTAGAGGTGACGGCCCGCGCCATAACATACTACCTGGATGTATCTGCAGAATGCACCCGAAGGATTGTTGGCGTGGATGGAGCAATAAAAGCACTTTGTAATCGTTTGGTTGTGGTTGAACTTAATAACAGGACTAGCAGAGACTTAGCTGAACAATGTGTAAAGGTAAGTATCATTTACTATCCTATTTGAACATTGTTTAGAGACTAGAAGTACATTTTATTAAAAAATAAAATTATTCCTGTCATCAGTCTTACTTTTAATATTAAAAGTGCTTGAGAACAGTGAAGATCACAACTCTCTGAGGCATCAAAGGAGGTCTTGTAAGGCTTGGAGAAGAAATCATCATCTATGAATAAAAATTGTTGGCCACCAATCCACTTTTCTGTGCTGCTTGAATCCTCTTCAGCTCTGGTAGTGACTGACATTTTGAGATGGGTTATTCATGATTTTACTCAAAGTTACTTTGTATGAAAATATTTACAGGCCATAGCCACCAGTGCCAGACATTATTTTAAGCACTTTTAAATGCAATTAGCTCATTTATCCTTCATGATAAACAACGTAGGTGCCATTATTATCATATCATTTCTAGTTCTTTGTTTGTTTGTTTGTTTTTGTTTTGGTACCAGATGGAACTCACAAACTCGTACTTACCAAGCAAGCTCTTGAGCCACTGAGCTAAATCCTTGGCCCCTTCATATGGTTCTAACTGGGTTTGGTGGAATATGCCTGTAATCTTGGCCCTTAGGAAACTGAAGTAGGTGGATAGCCTACTATCTGGTTCTAGGACCTGTGGATTTAGCTATTTTGCTATATTCTCTTTAGAGTAAGCTGTTTTTTATTCCTTTTGAGACTAATTTTTAAAAATGTTTTAGGAGATTAATAATGGTCAATATATTGATGTATTGTTATCTTCAAAGTAGTTGCTTAGATTATAAGATATAGGCATGAAAAAATGGTCAGTGAAAGCACAAATTGTGCTTCTTTTGATGCGCTAACAGATTAGTAGTATATTTATCTTGTGTGTGTGTGTGTGTGTGTGTGTGTGTGTATAAGTATATATATGTATATGTATAAAATGTTTTCCCTTTTTTTTCTCCTTTGCTCCATCCCAGTTGTTCTTCCCTTTTGAGCAGTTTCTTCCCCTTTCACTTTCACAATATTTATTGTACATTTTGGATCTTATTTACTCTTTCAGTTTTTTTAACAGACAATACAATGTTTACACGTGAGAGTATGATTTATTTCACTTATGAGTATGGTCTCAGGTTGCATCTGTTTACATACGAATGCCTCTAGTTTATCCTTCTTTATAGCTGAGTACTACTCCATTGTATAAAAATACCACATCTTTTTTATCCATTTTGTGGTTGATGGGCATTTGGGTTGTTTCCAAGATTTAGCTGCTATAAATTGTGCTGCTGTATACATGGATGCACATATAACACTATGGTGTGATGTTTTCAATTCTTGTGAGAAAATACCCAGAAGGGGAATAGCTGGATTGAATGGGGGCTCTAAACCCAGTTTTTTGAGGAATGTCCACACTGATTTCCACAGTGGTTGTACCAGTTTGCACTTCCACAAATGGTGGAGAAGGGTTTCTTTTTCTCCACAGCCCCAGCTTTTGTTATTGGTTGATTTCTTGGTGATAGCTATTCTTTTCTGGAGTGAGATGAAATCTCAGTGTTATTTTAATTTGCATTGCTTGAATGGTGATGATTTTGTTATATATTTACTACCATTTGTATTTCTTCATCTGACTAAATTTTATGCAGCTTTAAAAGCATCTGTACAATAATTTATTGAAACTACTTGGCAAATGCATTTCTGTTTGTGTGTATTTTTTTTTTTTTTTTTTTTTGGAGGGGCGTACTGGGGATGGAACTCAAAACCTCGCGCTTGCTAGGCAGGTGCTTGTGCTGCTGAGCTATATCCCCAGCCCCCTTTGTTTTGTTTTTGGACATGGAATCATACCATGTCACCCAGGCTGGTCTTGAATTTTGGGCTCAAGTGATAGTCCTACCCCAACTTTCTAAATACTGGGACAACAGTATGTGCTTGGCTGTTTTTTTTTTTTTTTTTTTTAATTTCTCTTTACTCTTTTTATGATTATTGTTACTTTACTTCAGCGGTTCTCAAAAGTGTTTTATTTCAGAATTCCTCTACAAGTCTTAAATTACTGAGGTTCTTTAGAGTCTTTGATTCTGTTAATTCATATTTTAGTATAAACTTAGTATAACTAAAACTTTTTTTCATAATTTCTCCTAAAATATATGTTAACATGCATAACAATTTTAATGAAAAATAACTTTCCGAAACAAAAGAAAATTAGTAAAGAGACTGCCATTGTTAGGCATTTTTGGAAACTTTTTTAAAGGTCCTTGGCTTAAAAAAAACAAAAGCAGAAGCAACTTCTGACTACAATGGCCAGATTTTCATACCTGGTTTTGCATTCACTCTGCTGCAATATCACATCCCGTGAAACTTCTGGAAAATTCTGCCCCATATTCTGAGAATGAGAGTGAAACAGACTCTTTTCTCTCTTCACTCTCTTTCTTTTGTCTGTCTGTCTGTCTTGTCTGTTTGTCTGTCTTTCTTTCATTCATTTTTTTCGTACCAGCAGTCAAACTTAGGACCTTTTGCAGTGAGGTGCTGTGCTGCTGAGCTATGTCTATGGCCCTTTTTAGTTTTTAAATCTATAGTTGAAAGATCCAGTAAAATTTACATCTTACACACATTTGCCAATTGTTAATATTTTTTTTCTTTTTCTTGCTCTTCTTTTCTCTTATTTCTTCTTCTCCTTTTGTTTTCACTGAACCTTTGAAAATACATTGCAGTCATCATGACACTTCATCCCTAAATATGTTAGCATGTTTTCTTCTAAGGACAAGAATGTTCTACAAAACCATTTATTCCACCTATAAAAATTAACAGCAATTCAAGCATTCAGCCACTGAGCTAATCCCTTACCTTTTCTTTTTCTTTTTCTTTTTCTTTTTCTTTTTTTTTTCTTTTCTTTTCTTTTCTTTTTTCTTTTTTCTTTTCTTTCTTCTTTTTTTCTACTAGGAATCGAACTCAGGACCTTGCACTTACCAGGCAGGCACTTGTGCTGATGAGCTATATCTCTGCCCCAGGATCTAAATATATACAGTGCTTTTTTCTTGTTTTTCCCTCCATTACTGGGAATTGAGCCCAGGGTTCATACTGAGCTACATTTCTTTTTTTATTTTTATTTTGAGGCAGTCCTGCTGAATTGTTTAAATTGCCTAGGCCAAACTTGAGATTGCTCTGCCTCAGCCACTTGGAATGCTGAGATTACAAGAATGGACTGCCATGCCTGACTTACACATTGCATATTGTTATTCTTTTTATTCTCATTAAATGAAGCGTAGTCTTCTTTTTTTTTTTTTTTTTTGGTACCGGGGATCAAATTCATGATCTCGCACTTGCCAGGCAGGCACTTAAGCCACTGAGTTAAATCCGCGGCCCGTAGTCTTTTTTTTTTTTTTTTTTCTTCCATGACACTGATCTTTTTTTGAAAGTCTAGGCCATTTGTCTTATACAATGTCCCACATTCTAGATTTGTTTTTTTGTTTACTATTGGTAATCCACCACTTAAAAACCAGAGCTCTTTGGCTTGACTGGATTATGCTTCAGCTGTCTTCCTGTTTATAACCAATCTAGAAAGAGTATAGAAGGCTTGCACTTACCCACTAATATCAGTGCTGTTCTTCATTTTCTCTGAAACTGAAGGATAAGATCATCATCTGAGCACGGCACAGGCTTGTAATTCTAATTATTCTGGATGCTGATGCAGGAGAATTGTAAGTTCAAGGCCCTGTCCCAAAATAAAATTTAGAAAAGACGTGGAATTCCTTAGTGGTAGAAAAAAAGATTTGGAAAGAGTCTGGGATGTTGCTCAGTGGTGGAGCATTTGCCTAGTATGCATGATGCAAGAGATGCTGGACTCACTGCCCAGTGTGTGGGGGAAACCCGAGGTCATCAGTGACATCACTGTTATCAACCTTTGTGGACTTTTGGCAGCCATTAACTTACTGGATTCTGGTGATGTTTGACATTATTAACTATTTCAGTCTTTCAGAAGCTTTACCCTTTATATCTGGTCATACCTGCTTTTTTTTTTTCTTCTTTCTTTGTTTCCTTTGTATATATTCTTTTTACTTAGCTCATTCTGAAATGACAGTATTTTGTGAGGTCATGTTTTACTTCTTGAAATCACATTACAAATATTTTGCTGAGGCAGTCTCATCTATTTTTGGGGAGGTAGGGTCCTGGGAATTGAACTCAGGACCTCCTGCTTGCTAGGCAGGCACTGTGCCACTGAGCTGTATTGCGAGTTGTATTTTCCTCTCATTTTTAGCCTTTACCTCAGTGTTGAGTTCTAGACTCTATATTCAAGATCCCCTTGGATATTTCTAACAATGTCAGCACTCATTATTTTTCACTACAGGTAAAATTCTGTTTTGTTAATCTGCTTCTATCCAGGCATTCAAGACAACAGTGTTTTTGTCCTTTTTTTTCCTCTTACTCCCCACTTGCAGATGCTGATTCTTTTCTAGTTTACTTCCTCCTGTTTGTCCCTGCTGTTGCTGCCTTAGTCAAGTCCTAATTTTTTTTTTTTTTTCCGTTTGGTGCTGGGGATTGAACTCATGACCTCGTACTTGCCAGGCAGGAGCTTAGGTCACTGAGCTAAATCTCTAACCGTAGGCCCTAATCTTATCATAAATGGTAGTGCTGAAAGTTCTGCATTTGTCTGTAAACCTTTCCTTTCCCGTTCTGTACACCATTATTGACTGGAAATTTGATTGTAGTATTTCCCTGGTTAAGACGTTTTTCTTGACTTCAGGATGAAGTCTGAATTTTGAGTGTAAGTGTGATTGATAGAGCTTGTAACTTTTTCGTTGTACCTGAACATCTTAAACATGAATATAATGTAGAAAATAAAAGTCAGATTTTAGTGTTTCAATATAATAAATTGAGGATGATGATGAATAACAATAATAATGGCTAGAATTTATCTAACTTTTTTGGCAGTACTGGGTATTAGACCCAAAGCCTTGTACATGCTAGGCAAGTGCTATACCACTTAGCTATATCTCTAACCTTTTGTACTGAGACATATGTTGCTAAATTGCCCTGACTGGTCTTGAATTTGTGATCTTCTTGCCTCAGCCTCCTGAGCTCCTGCGATTACAGACTTGTGCCACCATGCCCAGCCCCTTTCATAAAATGTTTAGACACATACTTTGCTAAATTACGGATAGTTTCTTAGCTTGCTGTGCAGGTTTTACAGTTTAAACCTGTGCTGTCCAATATGGTAGCCCCTCAAATGTGACCGCTCAAAATTGAGATGTGTTGTTAAGTGTAAAATACATGAGTTCACAGACAGTACATAAAATAATGTGCAATATGTTAATTTTTATATTGGTTTAATGTTGCAGTGATATTCCTTGAATATATGGTGGATTTTTTTAATATATTATAAAATTAGAAAATTTGTTGAAATTAATTTCATGTTTTTACTTTTTAAAATATGGCTCCTCATAAATTTGGAAGGTACATTTCATTTTCTATGATTCTAGCAAATTAAAATTAGATTGTGTTCTTCTACAAATTTTGTTTTACTAATGTAGGTGTTGGAACTGATATGTACTCGTGAGTCAGGAGCAGTCTTTGAGGCTGGTGGTTTGAATTGTGTGCTTACCTTCATTCGTGACAGTGGACACCTGGTTCATAAAGATACCTTGCACTCTGCCATGGCTGTGGTATCAAGACTCTGTGGCAAAATGGAACCTCAAGATTCTTCTTTAGAAATTTGTGTAGAATCTCTTTCTAGTTTATTGAAGCATGAAGACCATCAGGTAAATAAATAGCTATTCTATACTATTCTCAAAAAGTGGTTTCTTTCTTTTTTTTTTTTTTGTTTTTTTGAGATAAGTTCTCACTGTATAGTTGTGGCTGCCCTGAGCTTACTACATAGCCCAGGCTGGCCTCGAACTTGTGGCAGCCCTCCTGCCTCAGACTCCTAAGTGCTGGGATTGCAGGCATGCACTACCACACCCAGCAAAAAGTGATTTCATAATATTCTGTATTTAGAACTACAATGCACTATGTTTTGAACTTAATAGAATATTATTCTTCCATGTTTTATTTCTACATATATATCTTTTTTTTTTCTTTTCTGGCACTGGGAATTCAACTCACAACCTCACACTTGCTAGGCAGGTGCTGTGACACTGAGCTATATCCCCGGCTCTGTTTTTGTTTTTTGAGACAGGATCTCACTATATAGTCCAGCATGACTTTGAACTTTTTTGCAATCCTCTTACCTCTGTCTTCTGAGTGTTGCTGCCGTGTCTGGTCCTATATATCATGTTATGTCTTTCTTGGCAATAAATTTTTTTTTTTTTTTGGTATCAGGGGTGGAACTCGAGACCTCACGCTTGCTAGGCAGGTGCTTATGCCACTGAGCTAAATTTGTGGCTCCAGATTTTTTAAAATTATACAAGTGATAATGTATTTTCACAATTTAAATGTTATATAAATATGTAATTTCTATAACTATACCTCTAGTTAGTGTGTGTGTGTGTGTGTGTGTGTATATATATATATATATATATTTTTTTTTTTTTTTTTTAATCGGTACCAGTGATTGAACTCATGACCCCACACTTGCAAGGCAGGCGCTTATGCTGCTGAGTTAAATCCCCAGCCCAAGTTAGTATATTTTTTTTGACTCAGTGCAATTTGGATGACTACAAATAAGATCTTACTGATCACACAGCATTTATGAGCATGTAATCTTTTATTGAATTAGCATACTTTAGAAAATGAAATTAATTTTTCATACCCTTTCACATTTAGATACTGTTTCAGCTGATGTGTCATAGATTATTACCTTGTCAAAGCTGTATATGGTAGTAGGATTTTTGTTTTTGTTTTTTTGAGACAGTGTCTCACTGTGTAGTTCAGGCTGGTCTTGAGTTCACTGTGTAGCCTATGATACCCTCAAACTCACAGGGATCCTTCTATCTCAGCCTCTGGAGTGCTGGTATTATAGGCATGCCCATGACAGCCAACTATAGTTAATATTTTTGAGGTTTTATTTTCCATCTACGTTTTATTTTCCATTTCACATTTTTGAGGTTTTGTTTTCATCTACCTATAGGTGATTTTCCATGTAAGATGACACTAAATGAGATAAAGATACCATGATTATTATATCGATTTTATACATGAAGGAGCTGAGTCCTGTAGCACTAAAGTAACTTAAGTCATACAGTTAGCAGATTATTGAGCCATGATTCATGTAGATAAGTTATACAGATCATCACTTTGATCCAACTACCTTTCTTGTAGTCAGTGTTGAAATGATCAGTACCAGTGTTTTTTAGGTGAGTTTTATCCATGTGCGTACCCTTTAAATCATTAGGTTTCAGATGGAGCTCTACGATGTTTTGCATCACTAGCTGACCGATTTACCCGTCGTGGTGTTGACCCAGCTCCATTAGCCAAGCATGGATTAACTGAGGAGCTGTTATCTCGAATGGCTGCTGCTGGTGGTACTGTATCAGGACCATCATCGGCATGTAAACCAAGTCGAAGCACCACAGGAGCACCTGCCACAACTGCAGATTCCAAATTAAGCAATCAAGTGTCAACGATTGTAAGTCTACTCTCAACGCTTTGCAGAGGCTCTCCAGTAGTAACACATGTAAGAATGCTTTTAAAATCTCTTTTCCAATCTTTCAGAAAAAATGCTTTTGCACTATACAGTGTGTTAAACTTTGTCTCTCATTTTCTTTCTAGGATCTCCTGAGGTCAGAGCTTCCAGATTCAATTGAAAGTGCATTACAGGGTGATGAAAGATGTGTGCTTGATACCATGCGTTTGGTTGACCTTCTCTTGGTGCTATTATTTGAAGGACGAAAAGCTTTGCCTAAGTCTAGTGCTGGATCTACAGGCAGAATTCCAGGACTCCGGAGACTGGATAGTTCTGGGGAGCGTTCACATCGACAGCTTATAGACTGTATTCGAAGTAAAGATACTGATGCACTTATAGATGCAATTGACACAGGAGGTCAGAAAAATATGTTTTAAATATAAAAACTATGATAAAGAAATTATGGATAATTTCTGGTTTTTCATTTTTGGACATTATTCTTGAGAATTGTATACTGTGGCCAGTCCTTTCAAATACTCTCTTCTTTCCCTGTGTATAGTCACATAATTGTCAGTGGAGTGTAAAACTTGAATAAATACTTCATTGAAAGAGTAAAAACCTCTAAGAGTTAGAAATTTGCCTGTTTTATTAACTGAAGGAGATTTTGCCAATTCTAAGCTGAATTATAGGTTGAAATTGAGCTATTTTATCAATTAATGGAAAGTGAAATGAGTAAATTATAATAATACGTAGTAAATCTTTGTAGATTACTGTGTGAGGTGAGGAGCAAATGTAAACTTGTGAAAGGTGCTGCTGGGTCATAAGACTTTACATTTTAATGCGCTAGTACCCATTGAGCTGTGTGTTAATTTTTTCCTTCCTTTCATGTAGCTTGTATTTGTAAGGCTTAAAGCCATGTTAATCCTCAGCATTTTAAAAATTTTAGAATATTGTTTGTCAGCTGATCTCAGATTTGATGATTTTTTGACTGCGTTATAGTTGATCTCAATATTTAAAACAATCTCTTGATTGTAGTTAATGGATCATTAATAACTATCTTTGAGTCATTCAAACTAGACAACTTTAGTATAGTATTATTTTATTGGTTTTAAAAATATACTTTTTTTTCCTTTTACACTTTCAGCTTTTGAAGTAAATTTTATGGATGATGTGGGTCAGACTCTGTTAAACTGGGCCTCTGCTTTTGGAACTCAGGAAATGGTAAGCTAATAGATAAAATAATAATAGATAAAAGCTAGCATTTTAAATCAAGGATATCACCTGTAATCCCAGTACTCTGCAAGGCTGAGGTAGTAGAATTGTAAATTTGAAGCACAGCCTGGCCAATTTAGTGAATTAGTGAGAGCTTGCGTCCAAATAATAAAAAAGGACTGGCAATGTAGCTCAGTGCACAGGCTGTGTTTGATTCCCAATACCACAAAAATTTTTAAAAAAATAAATCAAGGATAGAAGTATTAAGCAACTTTATGAGTCTTAATCGTTTCACAGGTGGAATTTCTTTGTGAGAGAGGTGCTGATGTTAACAGGGGTCAAAGATCATCATCATTACATTATGCTGCATGTTTTGGAAGACCTCAAGTAGCAAAGGTAAAGTCTGGTTATTTTAAAATATTAATTTTTAACAATTAATATGGTTCAAATTTAGACTGATACACAAGCTTTTATTCTGATAACTTGCGCTAAGCAGGTGTGATGGCACATGGCTATAATTCCAACACTGGGAAGACTGAGACAGGAGGATTACCATCAGTTCTGGGCTATCCTCATCTACATAATGAGTTCGAGGACAGCCTTAACTACATAGGGAGACCCTATCTCAAGCAAACCAAAAAGTGTGGCTTCCATGCCCTCTTCTTGTACTCCACTCT
This sequence comes from Dolichotis patagonum, assembly GCA_004027295.1. NCBI lineage: Eukaryota > Metazoa > Chordata > Mammalia > Rodentia > Caviidae > Dolichotis > Dolichotis patagonum. The sequence continues at coordinate 32,236 of PVJX010003885.1, forward strand.
ATTTTCTACTACATATGTTTTTTATTTTTTTCCTCACTGTACATATTTGTAGGGTTTTTTTTTTTCCTTATCCTGTATGTGTTTTTTTGTTTTGTTTTGTTTTTTAAGACAGGGTCTCATCTTATTCAGGCTGGCCTCAAACTTGTAGTGATCTTCTTGTCTCAGCTTTATATGTTTCTTAATACAGATTCAAGTATAAACAAATATATATGCTTATTTCTTCCTTTCCATATGCAAAATGAAATATATACACCAATCTGTACTTTATTTCTTGAATTTCATATATTTTGAAGACTGTTCCAGATTACTAGATAGTTACATCTGCATACCTAGTCTATGTGGATTATGCTACAAGTTAATTCACTAAGCCAGTTTTACATCCATTTATTTTTTTATTTTTTGGGGTACCTGAGATAATATCCACAACCTTGCACTTGCCAGGCAGGTGCTTATGCCACTGAGCTAAATCCCTGACCCCTCAGCCAGCCAGTTTTTGGTGAACATGTGGTTGTTTTTAATTTCTTACCCTTGACCATATATAAATTGGTGTATATTTCTATAGTTTCTGTTCATCAGTTAAGGAAATACTCTTGTTTGCACAAGAATTGTTTTCTGACTCCTACTTTGGAGAGATTTATTTTTACAGGTAGAAAATTATGATCCAGTGAGGTAAAATGAAAAAGGTTAAATGTGTGATCCAGGCCTCTAGAATCTATGTCTTGTGAATTAATTTGACAAGGTAGTCCACTGTGAAATCATGCATACATGGATTCCCACTTCATCTCATGCAGTTAAGACTGTGTGATGTTGGACAGGTTTTTAAAGTTTGATTTGAAGTTTTGTCTATAAAATGGGTACATATATATTCTCAGTGAGATAATTGTGAGAATTAAAAAAATATTACTTGTAAAACACTGTAGTAGTCAAAACATTTTATGTTGCTGTTTAACAGCTACCTGTGTAAAGACTGTGTATTTTGTATAGTTTTGTACTTTTTTTAACTTTCATTTCAGACTATGAACTCCTGTTTTTTTTTTTTTTTTCACCTTTTTTTTGGTACTGGGGATTGAACTCACAACCATGGGCTTGCAAGGCAGGTGCTTATGATGCTGAGCTAAATCCCTGGCTATTGTACTTCTTGTTTATAGAGCCTCAGTTGGTTCTTTGTACCAACGTATAAACAATGTATATTGTATAACCAATTGTATAACCAATGTATATTGGTTATCTCATTTACATAATATTCAATTATTCTTTATCTGGCTTCTCTAAATCCCTTAAACTTTAGGTTTAATACAATTGGTTATTGTATAACCAATTGTATAACCAATGTATAAACAGTGTACCAATGTATAAACAATGTATATTGGTACACTGTTTATACACTATTGTAATTTCTGCTGATTGCACTATACTATGTTTTTATGTCTGTTATACATTATAATACTGCAAGTAAGAGTTAGTGCAAATAAAAGTAAAGTCATCACATCAGAGTTTTCCTTGGACCATTACTATTGTAATTTCTGCTGATTGTACTATACTATGTTTTTATGTTCTGTTATACATTATAATACTGCAAGTAAGAGTTAGTGCAAATAAAAGTAAAGTCATCACATCAGAGTTTTCCTTGGACCATTTCTTTGTTCTGAATATTATAACGCAGGTGCTATGTACAATTCATTTATCCACTGAATTAGTTGCAAGAACAGAACTCAGTCATAAAACGAGGAATGTCTGTACATTAAAATTTTTGGTAACAACTTAGTAGTTTTCTTGCTTGGAAAGGTGGTCACTTCAAGTTTGAATTCTTTTTGAATTAGTTTGAACTGGTTCTTAGAGTGATGGTTAAATAATAATGAGTAAGCAAAGTGGATTTTAGAGTTTCTATTTCAGGGTAAGACTTAGTGCTAGAAATTGAACCCACGGTCTTGTGCATGCTAGGTAAGAACTTTACCACTGAATTATATCTCCAGATAGTTTAATCAACCATTTCATTAAAAAGTTTTTATTGAGCCATTTTGATTAATTACATAGTCTCAGCAGGGGGTTATGAAAGGTTTAGGGTGGTATTAGTGGTAATAGAGGAAGGACAGTTCTTATTAACTTTTTGGGTCAGAGAAATAATTTATTAATTGACATTGTATAAGAATTGATGAGAGTGATTACCAGTTCAAAAGCTGAATAATACCTCTGTAAAAAAATTGGAAAACTGTGTGTGCTGGCACATGTCTGTATTCCCAGCATTAGGGAGGTTGAAGCAGGAGAATCACCATGAATTCGAGTCCAGCCTGGGCTTCAAAGTGAGTTCAAGGGCAGTCTGTACACATAATGAAACCTTGTCTCAAAAGGACCCCCCCCCCAAAAAAAAAAAACCAGGAAATTGCGTGAACAGATTTGATGAAGAAGGTGACAAGTTTAGATTGGAACATAATTTAACTTGAGGGGTAATAACCAACTGAAATTAACCTATAATCGTCGAAATAAAAATAGCTGGTTTTAAGGTGACTAGTATAAAAGCAGAGATTTGGGTTCGTACTGATGTGGTTAATTCTGGAAAATCTTTAGATTGCAGAGTAGAATATCAAAGAAATAAGGTATTGTATTGTCATTTCTGCTTTTCTTCTCCTCAAGACTCTGTTACGGCATGGTGCAAATCCAGATCTGAGAGATGAAGATGGGAAAACTCCGTTAGATAAAGCTCGAGAAAGGGGCCATAGTGAAGTAGTAGCTATTCTTCAGTCTCCAGGTGAGTAGTGAATTCTTTCCTTCTAGGCCACCTGGTATCACTTCTGTTTCAATTCCATAGAAGTAGCTATTTATGGACACATTCACAGAATGAAGAAATCCTTTAAAGTTAAATAATCATATACATACATGTACCCTTACTTTTCAGAAATCTTTAACAGTTTATGTTGTTAAGTTCTGTGTTCTTTAGATTGTGGCTGTACGATTCCGGAATGACCAAAACCTAAAGTTTAAGGGATTTAGAGAAGCCAGATAAAGAATAATTGAATATTATGTAAATGAGATAATCTGGCCAATATTTGTTCTGTTGTTTTTTGAATTAAGGTCTCGTTATGGTTCAGGCTGGCCTTGAACTCATGAGGTAGCCCAGACTGGCCTTCAAACTTGCAGTGATCCTCCTGCCTCAGACTCCCAAGTGCAGAGATTACAGATGTGTACCACCATACCTAACCAAATTTTTAAGTTTTCCCATAATTGATGAATGCAGAGCTTCTGTGAAATGTGTTTTAAAATTGTATAGAGTATTCAAAATTATCTTCTTTAATGTTTGAAAACACTGTTAATATTTCGGTTTATTGTTAGTCAGGCGATCATTTTTTTTTTAGTTTTTCTTTTGGTTTTTTCTCAGTACTGAGGATTGAATCTAGGGCTGTTTGCATGCTTGGCAGGTGTCTTGCCAGTAAGTTACATTCCTAGCTCATAAATAATTTGTAGTATCCAATAAAGCTGTTATTATGTTAAGGTTTATTTTCCTTAGAAATTAATTTTTTTTGTGATGCCAGGGATCAAATTCAGGGCCTTGTGTGTGCAAGACAGTTCTACCACTGCACCACATCTTTAGCCCATTATTTTCCTTAGAGAAAGTTTCCAAAAAAGTATTTTTTTAAATAATACTTTATCTGCAGGTGATTGGATGTGTCCAGTTAATAAAGGAGATGATAAGAAAAAGAAAGATACAAACAAAGATGAAGAAGAATGTAATGAGCCCAAAGGAGACCCAGAAATGGCACCAATATACTTGAAAAGGTTATTGCCAGTGTTTGCACAAACATTTCAGCAGACTATGCTGCCTTCAATAAGGTAGGTGTTCAAACTATTGGTATTTGTTATTAAAATTGCACCAATTATATGATTTTATTTCCATTTTCTAGAAGGATTTGCATTTTAATGTTAACAAGGTATAGTAAAAATAAAAGCTAGATTGGAAGTTAGAAAGTCACAGTATCTTTTCTTCTAGTGATCTATTTTAAGAGCAAATATTTGAAAAATCAAGATCAGATTCTTAGCCTTTTTTTTTTTTTAAGCTCTTTGAATATTAACTTATCAGGGAAATTTTAAGTATAGAAAGTTTGCATTGAACTCTGTGGAGGTCTATTGACAGGGCCAGTGTGAGATGACCACTAGAGGGGTTACACAATTTGCTTGGCTCTTATTTACTGTACCTTTCAAGTTTGTGGGGAAAAAAAATAGCAATATGCAGTGGTAGGTGATAGCAAGACATCTGTATGCCCGAGAACTCTGATGAAATGTCTTATCTGTCACCTACCACTCTGTATTGTTACTTATTCCCTCACCAGCTTGCAAACAGTTAGGATTAAAGGCTACTTATTAATTTTCTAGGCAGACATTTGGAAGTATGGGTGGGAAACAATATGCACAGATAATGTGGAAGTGTGAATGAATCCATTGGCAAGTCAGTAGTGTGGTCCAGACTACTCTTAATTGCTATACTAGCCTCTTAACTAGTTTTTCTTTCTCTTTGTCCTTCTGTAATCTATTCATATACATTAGGCTGAGTTATATTTTAAATTCTTATTTAAAATTTAAGTTACTATCACCATCCTGTTTCAACACTAGATTTTGATTGGCCATGAATAAAATTTATCTCAGGCTTGCATGGTCTGATGTTATCTTCAGCTAGCTCTTTCACTTTAATTATCACTATTTAACTTCCAACATACATTTAAATTATGCTAGCATTCTTTCTGTTCTTGGAACACTGTAAGTATCTCTCTATTTTAGAGGTTTTACACTTGTTTTCTATATTCTTGAGATTTTCTGTATCCAGGACATTTTTTGTTTGTTTGTTTATTTTTAGACAAGGTTTCTCTATGCAGTTCAGGCTGGCCTTGAACTCACTTTGTAGCCCAGGATGGACCCAAAACTGCTGATCCTCCTGAGTGTGGGAATTACACAAACAGACATCTTAAATGTTCATTGCAATAGAGACTTCAGGTAGTAGTAGTGGAAACAGATTCAAGGGTTTGGAGATAGTTGCATAGAGATTGGTGAGATGTGAAGGTTGAAGAAAAGACTAAAGGGTAACTACCAACTTTTTAGTTGAGAGATTGGGAATTTGAGTTTAGTCATTTTACGCTTAGATTTATAATTTTGTAAGAGCCAGGTGCTCAGATGCCAGTGTTTTGAGTTGACATTGATGTTCAGGTTTTCTACTTTAAGTAGAAGAGAAATGGCTACAAAATAACTGACTGTGAGCATTTAAGAACATAGTTTTTAGTTCTCCAAACAGCTGTGGGTCTGCAAGAGTTAATGGAACCTTTCTTTCTTTTTTACTTTATTTTTTTTTAACGAAAGACTTGTATTGTTTTTAAAAAATGAACAAGTTTTTTTTTTTTTTTAATTTATTTATTTATTTTTTTTGGTACCGGGGATCGAACTCACAAACTTGTGCTTGCCAGGCAGGCACTTAAGCCACTGAGCTAAATCCCCCAAGTTTTATTTTTAATAAGAAAATTTTGGAGAACTTTTCATCCTACCATTAAGAAATTTTCAGATATATTTAGAATAGAACTGCTTTGTGATAAAATATGTTAAAGGTATATAAAAAATGATAGTTTAAGTTCTTAGAATCACTTAGCAATATTAAAGGAGAATAGGTTACAGCCTGACATTTTACAGTTTCAGATTAAAATTTTGTCAGACGGTTACAAACAGTTCTGAATCACATAGTTAAAGAGTGTCTATATGCTGACGTTAGCTATTTATCCTTAATTTTGGGCTCTGTTTGGGAAATAAAAGGTAAATAGCTGATCAGTGAAGGCTTCACCACAGAGGATAGCAGTATCAGTAGTTCAAGGAAGCCTGATTTTTCTTTTTGGCTTTTTGAGACAGGAATCCTGCTATGTATCCCAGGCTGACCTTTAGTGCGAGGTGATTGTTTTGCAGTAGCTTCCCAGGTGCTGTTATTTACAACAATGTTATTTACAACCACATCTGACTGAATTTTCTTTCTCTAAAATGGTAGACTCAGGACTTTTTCACACAGTTTGAAAAGAAAGGCTACGCTAAATTTTAAAGAGGTCTGATAAATAAACATTTTAGGAGCTTGTGTTACTTATTGGGCAAAGATTCAGTCTTTTTCAGCAAATAGAAGATCCTTAAAGATCTGTTTGTTTATTTTTTGAATCAGTTTGAGACAGAAAAGTAGACTTTTGTTTTTGTTTTTTTTATACTGGGGATCGAACTCACAACTGCGCTTGCCAGGCAGGCACGTATGCCACTGAGCTAAATCCCTGGCCCTGAGAAAAGCAGGCTTGGTAAAACTTAAAACTGAGTACTTTGGTTCTGAGTAAGGTGCAGTTGCATTTTGGTTTAATTTAGCTTTATAACTTGGCTTTACAAAATTCCTTTCTTTTCAAGGAAAGCAAGTCTTGCGCTAATCAGAAAAATGATTCATTTTTGTTCTGAAGCACTGTTAAAAGAAGTTTGTGATTCTGATGTTGGTCACAATTTGCCTACAATATTGGTGGAAATCACTGCAACTGTCCTTGATCAAGAGGTCAGTTTTTCATCTTCCTTGAAACCCTTGTACCTGTAATTCCCTTTAGACACTAGTTAGTGAAATAGGAATTTTGTTTTAATTCCAATAAACCATTTTGTCTGTGCACATTATTGGATTTGTCTGTTTTAGGAAACTAAATCTGTTTTTGTCATATTCCCTTCATTTCCTTGCTATCATGTACTCCTTTTCTTTTCCTCCCTCCAGGATGATGATGATGGCCATTTGTTGGCTTTGCAGATCATAAGGGATTTAGTAGATAAAGGTGGTGATATTTTCTTGGATCAGCTAGCCAGACTTGGTGTAATTAGCAAAGTGTCAACTTTGGCAGGTCCTTCCTCTGATGATGAGAATGAAGAGGAATCAAAACCAGAAAAAGTAAGTGGTCTTAATTGTAATAGAGTCAGAAACAGGGCTTGTTTTGGGGAAATGTATTTTCAATTTATGATTGCTCTTAATGGCGATATAGAATACTACTACCTACACTTTTTTGGTTGATCAGTTTTCTTTTAAAGTTTTTTATTGATAGGATTGGAAGTGTATGAAGTTCCAAATATAGTTAAGAGTGTTAGAATACCTTCTACATTCACTTGTTAGTAACATTTTGCTTCATTTACTTTATCATTTTCATAAAACCCTGTCTTTGTGTTTTAAGAATATTATTTAAAGATAAGCTAAAATAGTGTGCTCTCCCTTTTTCATTTATTTGTTTTGGCCTTGGTTTGTTGTGGAGTTTTTTGTTGTTTATTTATTTTTTTACTATTTATTTATTTATTTATTTATTTTGAGACAGGGTCTCACGGTGTAGCCAGGATAGCCTTGAGTTAACTTTGTAGCCCAGGTTGGCCCTGAACTTTCGGTGATCTTCCTGTCTCAGCATCCTGAATAGTGGGATTATAGGCATGCACCAACATGTCAGCATTATGCCTTTTTTTTATATCTAAATACTTCACCAAAAAAGCAGTATGTTTTCAGTAGGCATAGTCCTGCATTCTTGTAATCCCAGCACTCTGAGGCAGAAGCAGAAGAATTTCATGTCTGAGCCCAGCCTTGACAATTTAGCAATTTAAGGAGGCTCTGTTTCAGAATTAAAAAAAAACAATAATAAAATGGGCTAGAGATACACCTTACTGTGAGGGCCTTGGGTTTAATCCACACTACCACTATTACAACCATAATAAAACAGCACATTTTCTTGTGTAGTCCTAATACAGTTAACAAATCAGAAGACTTACTATTTAGGAGCTAAGGTTATGGCTTAGTGATAGTACGCTTGCCTAGATTCTGTGACCAACACCATGGAAAAGTTTTCTTTTTAGTATTTATAGAAAACTAACATCTAATAGACTATATTTAAATTTTACCATCATCCTTAATGTCCTTCATAGCAAATTTTTTTCTGGTCTAAAATTCAATCCAGAGGCGCACAGTACATTTGTTTATTATGTTTCTGTCATTGTACAATAGTCTTTGACAGCCTTACTTTTTCCTTCCTATCCTTTGAAGCAGGCAGACCAGTAATTTTGATAAAGAGCTTCGCTTTGCATTTTAGTGTCAGTGTTTCTTTGTAATTAGATTCAGGTTATGTGTTTTAGTAGGATTACTGTAAAAGTTATGCTGAATTTGCCTTCCATATAATATGTTTTCCCTTTTGTTGATGATGTTAATTTGGATCACTTGGTTGCTGTACAGATTTCTTTCCTGTAAAGTTACTCTTTTTCCTTTGGTAATTTATTTGTAAGGAGATAATTGAGGTTATATAAATAACACTGTTTCTGATTAAACTTCATATGCTAGCTTCAATGTTTGTAGATAATTCTTGCCTTAGACTGCAATTACAGTATACCTGATTGATTTCTACAAATTATCAGCAAAATTTATTTCTAACATTTAGCGAATGTTTATTTTATATATGTGACAAAGTAGTAATATTTTTGAGAAAGTGGTATGGTGTGGGTTATGGTTGCAAAATTCTAAGGGAGATGAAGTATGTGTGTGTTTTTTAAATCTGGTTGATCTTTGACATTAGTGGGAGATGCAAGAAAAGACAGGACCAGGTGTGGTAGCACATTCCTGTAATCCCAGCACTCGAGGGGCTGATGCAGGAAGATTGCTTCGAGTTTGAAGCCAGCGTGGGCTACAAAATTGAGTTCAAGGCCAGCCTGAACTGGGTAGTGAAACCCTGTCTCAAAACACCAAAAAAAAAAAAAAAAAAAAAAAAAAAACCAAAACCTTATGTTTATTCCTTGGTTTGGTTCACTCATTTGTATAATCCTGGGGATATTCCTAGGAACTTGGACATACTAAGTGTGTGCTTTACTGCTGAGAGCAACCCTCTGGAATTGGTTTTGTTTTTTGTTTATTTGTTTTGTCTTTTTGAAATTTATTGAGAGAAAGGAAGCTTCTGTCTGAAAGAGAGACAATGTTGTGTCTTTTTGGAGACAGTTTCACTATGCAGTTCGGGCTGACCTTGAATTACTTTGTAGCCCAGGCTGGCCTTGAATTTGCAGGATCCTCCTGCCTCAACCTACAGAATGCTGGGGTTACAGGGTGCAACACCACTCTCAGCTCCCATAGAATTCTTTCATTTAAGAAATAGACATGGTGGCATACACCTTAATCCTATTACTTGCTGAGAAAAGAGGATTGAGAGAGTTGAAGGCCAGCCTGAACTACGCAGTGAGACCTTGTCTCAAAAAAATAGGTTACAGCAAAACCAACGAAGACTTCCAACAGTTATTTTATTTTATTTTATTTTGGTACTAGGGATCTAACTCACAACCTCGCGCTTTTTAGGCAGGCGCTTATGCCACTGAGCTAAAGCCCTGGCCTTTCTGGCAGTCTTTTTGTAGAAATTAACAGATTCTTAACATTTATATGTAAGTACAAGGGATCTATAATAGCCAAAAGCTACCTTGAAAAGTAATGAAGTTGAAAGATGCACATCAATGAATTTCAAGTTTTTTCTTTTTTGAGGGGAGGGAGGCTTTTATAAAGCAATAATCAAGGAAGAGTGGCAATAGCACAAAGATAGACTAATGACCACATGTATGTAGTCAGTTGATAGTCAATGAAATTGTCAAGTCAATTCAGTCAAAAAAGAGGAGGATATTTTGAAAAGCAGTGGATAGCACATGTACAACATTGAACCCCAACACATACCATATACATGTGTAAACATTGTAAAGATTAACAGTGACTGTACTAAAGGAAAAAGAATTTTAAAGTGGTTTTTGGCCTTCACAAAGTTTTCTTAAGTGGATCTTTAATAGATAATACTATAACTTAAAATTCAGTACTTTGAACTTGATCAAAATTTTGCTCTTCAAAATCACATTGTTAAAAGCTAGAGATGATAGTGCATGTCTTTTTCCCAGAACACGAGAGGTGTGAACATAAGAATCAAAAGTTCAAAGCCAGTTTGGGTTGCATAGTTAGTTCAAGGCCAGTGTGAACTACACAGTAAGATTCTCAAAAAAGTGACACCAAAAAATTGTTAACCAAAAAATTATGTCAGATTTTCCTTTTTTTTTTTTTTTTTTTGTCACTGCTTAGGATCAGATTGAGTCATGTGCGTGCTACCAAGAGCTTTATGACTGAGCTACGTTCATAGCCCCTTTGGCTGTCATTGTTCATGTATAGTGCAGTGTCTATGGAATTTGTATTTCATTATTTCCAGGCTGGCCTTGAACTTGTGGTGATCTTCCTGCCTCAGCCTCCCAGCTGCTGGGGCTACAGGGCATGTTCCACCATACCCAACTCATTTTCTAGATCTTTAAGAATGTTTCATTGTTCACTGACTGGCTAAGATGCTTAAATTCTGTTTGATTTATAGTTGTGTTTCAAAAACACTTAATATTTGAAATAAGATTATTCTCCATATTTTATTGAATAACTCTATATATTTAGGAAGATGAACCACAGGAAGATGCTAAAGAATTACAGCAAGGTAAACCATATCACTGGAGAGACTGGTCAATCATTAGAGGAAGGGACTGCTTATATATTTGGAGTGATGCAGCAGCCTTGGAATTATCTAATGGCAGTAATGGATGGTTCAGATTTATATTGGATGGAAAACTTGCCACCATGTATTCAAGTGGTAGCCCTGAAGGTGGATCAGATAGTTCAGGTAATTATTTCAATTAAAATATTTTCTTAGTTTATATAATTTGTTTTTATACTTGTATTTTTGCTGTCATTGTGGTGGGAGCAATGTATCCTTAATGATCATACGCCCAATTTATTTAGTAATAGTGAAAATTATTGTATGGTGAAAACGTTTCATAAATATGTTTTTATTGTATGAAATGAGGAATAGCTCTATAACTGTTTTTAATGTCTCCAGTCTCTTAGATAG
>PVJX010003885.1:43239-72735 GCA_004027295.1 Dolichotis patagonum
GTTTTTTTTTTTTTTTTTTTTTTTTGGTACCGGGGATCGAACTCACGACCTTGCGCTTGCCAGGCAGGCACTTAAGCCACTGAGCTAAATCCCCAGCCCTTAATGTCTTAACCTAAATAAATCAAACCAGATAGAAGATGCCAAAGAACGAAACTCTTTTCATTCTCAATTTACAAAATGGACATTCCAAGGGCTGAGAGTTTAGCTCAGTAGTATAGTGCCTGCCTGGCAAGAATGAGGTCATGAATCTCATTCCTGGTACCAAAAAAAAAAAAAAAAAAGGACATTCCCATGAATAGTTTCTCTCACCCCCCCCCTTTTAATATGGAGTATTTGAAAGGAAAGAGGTTTTAAAGCAAGTATTTGTCTTTGTAGAAAGCAGAAGCGAATTCTTAGAAAAGTTACAGAGAGCCCGAGGCCAAGTGAAACCATCTACTTCAAGTCAACCTATACTCTCAACACCAGGACCCACTAAACTTACTGTAGGGAACTGGTCATTAACATGTTTGAAAGAAGGAGAGATTGCCATTCATAACTCAGATGGTCAGCAGGCTACAATACTGAAAGAAGATTTACCTGGTTTTGTATTTGAATCCAATAGAGGAACCAAACACTCATTTACTGCAGAAACTTCTCTGGGTGAGTATGTAGCTTATGTAAGTTTAGGTGATAAGAATGAATATGTTGTTATGTAATAAAGTATGTGCTATGAAATGTTCTTCTGTCCCCCTCCCTAAGGTTCAGAATTTGTGACTGGATGGACTGGGAAAAGAGGAAGAAAACTGAAATCCAAGTTAGAAAAAACAAAGCAGAAGGTATATTTGTGGAATGTGCTTTTTTTTTTTTTGTCTTTTATACTGACTAGGTACATTTTCAAAGGTAGATAATTATTGAAAAAAACCTGAACTTCCCAAATATAACATTTTTAGTTTTATTTTTTTTGTTCATTATTTTCACAGTGTTGTAATTTTATAACTATAGGCATATTAAATACCAGCATTAAAACTAAAGCAAAATAGAAATTAGAAAAATAATGAAATTTAAATTGCTTTTAATTTTTTTACTTATTAATGTCAGAAATGTTTAAAGATATGTTGAGATTATCAGTCATGATACATTTTTTGGTGATACAAAAGGATAAAAATACCATATTTTACAATCCAGAATTAACAGTTAATTTGACTGCCTAATTCTAGACTTAGATTATGTTAATGTTTAGTATGATGGCCATCTTAGATGAAGTCATTACAGTTGTATACTTCAGTTATATACCTTAGTACTCAATTGCCTTGAAGCTCGGCAAATTTGATACTCATTTTAACACCAAAACTTTGTCCCTGTAATCATTGTTCGGTGGTGAATGGGAATGCTAGAACTTGTCAGCGGAGGCTTACTGACTCAGCCAAAACAATTTGTTTGGCACTTCTTGTGCCTTTCGATGCCACTGTACTTCAAAAAAAATAAAGAGCTCAGCATGTAGTACAGTGGTGGAGTTCTTGCTTAGACATGTACCAGACTGTGGGTTTGTTCTTCAATCTTTAAAACAAAATGAATAAAAAGATCCACGGATCAACTGTATTATTGGCTCTTCAGATGCATTATTGAGTTAAAAATTATGATTTTTTTATATTCTGTTCATCAGGTATGAATTATTCTTTCAAAATAGTAGTCCCATCTGTTCTTATTTTTTTAAGGAGGAAATTAAAATATAGATTTAGCTAGAAAATTGAATATTTTATAGTGACACGTATGTTTGTTTTACCTCTAATAGTAATATAAAAGAGGCATATGAAGAATGCATGTAGGTAGTTCAGATTAGGGGGGAGTATAGTATTTGTATTTAATTGGCTTTATTTACAGCTCTTTCTTTCTCTTTCTCTTAAAGATGATCATGTTTTCATTTCCTATTGTGAATGTGCTGGGTTGTCCTAATGCTATTTCTTTCTGCTAGACTTTGGAAAGAATCTAGCTTCAATTTTTTTTTAATGCTTATGTTGCCCTTTATGGCTATGTTAAGTTTTTGATTGCTTGCCCCTGTGGTATTTTATTTTGTTTTTGAGTTCTATAAAATAGATCACAGTCTCATGTGTAGAAACTAGACAGGCCTCTAGAACAATAGGGGACATTTTAAACAGTGTACCTTCAGAGCCTGAAGATAAATTATATCCAAAATGTAAAATTTCATGCATAAAACAAAGTTTCAGTTTTCCACCATGATGTAATGTTGGCACTCAAAAAATTTTGGAATATTTTGAATTTCAGATTTTAGAATCAAGGATCCTTAATCTGTATGTTGTATTGATCAAGTAAATCTAGACTAACAAAGCACTGAGAGTTTACAGTACCAGTAATGAATCAATGAGAATATTATTTCAATACTACATTATCTCAGTTTTCTCTCATAGTTGGGACAAAATTCCCAACACCAAAATGAAGGAAGGAAAGGTTTATGTAGTTCACAGTTTGTGGAGGTTTCAGTCCATAATCAGTTGGCTCCAAGGAAGGGTGGCATGGCACTGGGGCAACACTTCAAGGCAGCAGCCAGCAAAAGCAGTCAGAGTGGGGTACAAGCCTTGTCCTCCTTATGTTTATATTGTAAGCAGGCCACCCCACCCACCCCACCTCGGTGAGTGCAGCACTCACACCATCTCTGTGTCCTCCTTTTGCTGCACAGGCTGAGGGTATTTACCAAGTAAGGCTCTTGGCTCCTTACTGAGTCTCTTGGTTAAACTTCTTAAGTTGACCAAATGTATCAACCATAACGTATAGTGTCATTTCCTATAAAATAGAATTGGTAGCAGGGCATGGTGATGCTTGATAATCTCAGCATTCTAGGAGGCTGGGGAAGAAGGATCAAAAGTTTGAGCCTAGTTTGAGCAATTCAACAATTCAGTGAGATCCTGTCTCAAAATTAAAAATGGATTGGGGGGCCCGGGATTTAGTTCAGTGGTACAACATCTGCCTGCCTGGCAAGCCGTGAGATCCTGAGTTTGATTCCTGTTACCAAGGGGGAAAAGAGGGAGCTGGGGATACCGCTCACTGCAGATGTCCTGGGTTCAAGCTCCAGTACCTAAAACAATAACAACAAAATAAAACTAGGGTTAATAGGCACAATGATCCAGGCCCATAATCTCATCTACTTAGGAAGCTGAAGCAAGAGGATGGAAAATTTGAGGCCAGTGTGAGCAATTTAACAAGACTCTGTCCCAAAATAAAAGAAAGGCTAGGGTGCAGCTCAGTGGCAGAGGCATACCTAGATTACTGATATACTGTCACCTATTTGGTTTCTCTTTTTCTTTTTTTGGTGGCACTGAGATTGAACCAGTACTGCTTAAGCACTACTTTTGAACCACATCTCAGCCCTTGATTCACTTTCTTGACTTGAAATCAATAATGAGTGATGAGCTAGCTCCTCTTCTACATATAAAAACATTATGTTGGGAAGTACACTTATTTAAGTAATTTTAACTTTCAGTTTTAACCTCAGGTTTGTTTGATTGTTGGTTTGCTTGAGACAGGGTTTTGCTATGCAGTTCAGGCTGGCCTTGAACACTCACTAAGTAATCCAGGCTGACCTCAAACTCTAAACGATCCTCTTACCTCAACCTCCCTAATGCTGGGATTATAGGCATGCATCACCATACCTGGCTTCAGGTTTACTTATTAATGCTGTTTTATAAAGTAGTAGTTTCTTTGAAGTTGTCCAGTTTCCAGAACTTGCCATCTTTTCATTCTGAAGGTCATAAGGTCATGCCACAGTGGAATTTACTTTTGGAAAAAAATTGTTTCTATTGTGTTAAAGTTATCTTGGGGACTGAGGTTTAGCTCAGCAGCATAAGTGCCTACTACCTTGCAAGCGTGCTGTTGCTATCGAGAGTTCAATCCCTCGTACCATAAATAAATAAACAAACAAAGTTATCTTGGATTAATTGATGATTAAAAGAGTAATAGAATCTGAAATCTTGAATTTAAGTGTGTATTTATAGTCAGTATAATTAATAAATTTAACCAGACCTAAATCTAGATCATTATTCTCTCGGATAACTGTTTTAACTTCAGTAACAGGTCAGTAGTACTAAAACTGACAGTAAGATCATTCCTTCTCATGGTAAAATGTGGAAATTTATAAGTATGTGTATTACTTGTAAGTAATATTTAAAAACTAAAATATATCCCAGGATATTGAAAGGGTAATGTTAGTTGGTGGAATTATAATTGGTTTAATTTTCCCTTTTTGGGTGAACCTGTGAAATACATACTTATTTAGCATATTAATGGAACCAAAAAGTACAAGTTTATCACTAATTATTTTAGCTAATATTTAAAATCTTTTAGAGTACCTTTTCAACCATTAGAACCTAAGACATACATGAACAAAAGTGGTAACAATTTTTGAAAGTTGATATGGCAGAAAAATCATATTTCTTTTTCTTGTTTGTGTTGTTGGAGATCAAACTTGTATGCTAGGCAAGCATTCTACCACAGAGTTATACTCTCCAACCCTGATTTATTTATTTTCTTTCTTTCTTTCTTTCTTTCTTTCTTTCTTTCTTTCTTTCTTTCTTTCTTTCTTTCTGTACTGGAGATTGAACCTAGGCCTTCACATTTGCTTGGCAAGTGCTTTAGTGCTTAACTACAGTATGTTCCTAGCCCTTTCTTATTTTGAAACAAGGTCTTACTTAATTGACTTTGAATGTGGGGTCTTCCTACCTCAGACTTCTGAGTAGCTAGAATTGTAGACATGTGCCAGCATGTCCAACCCAAACTTTGTGTGGTGATACACACCTGTAATCCCAGCACTTGGGAGGCTGAGGTATGAGGGTTGCTAGAGGCCAGCTTGCACGATGTAACAAGACACTGTGTTGAAAAAACAAAAAAGTTATACAAATAAATATAAAGTAGAATGATAAAATTTTTAATTACAGTGAAAGTTTAGTTTATTTTGCTTATTTGCTTTGATTGCTTTGATAGGTACGAACTATGGCTCGAGACTTGTATGATGACCACTTTAAAGCTGTTGAAAGTATGCCACGTGGAGTAGTGGTGACACTCAGAAACATAGCAACTCAGTTGGAGTCATCTTGGGAACTTCATACAAATAGACAGGTAAAATCAACTTCTTGATTGTATGACATACAGTGAAATTTAGTTTAGCTCTTCTCTGTCCTTTGTGTGCACAATAATTGTCACTAAATTATGTCCCACAAGTCAAATCTGGCCATCTATCTGGTTTTATGTGGTTTTGTGACATAAGAATTTTTATATTTTTAAGTAATTAAAAAAAATCAAAAGAAGAAAAATATTTCATGGCAGTTGAAAATTATATAAAAATCAAGTTTCAGTGTCCATAAATACTTTGATTGTACATGACTGTGTTCATTCATTTATATAGTAGCTTTGGTGTATAAAATGCAGGGTTGAATAGTTGTGACAGTACTTTATGGCCTGCATAAAGTATTTTACAAGGGCCCTTTATAAAAAAATTTCCTAACCTCTGGAAGGGAGAGTTTGAACTTCTAATCTTAGAATCTCATTTATATCATGAGAATTGATGGTGAGGATGATAGTGGGTGGTGGTTATTTGGGGGGGTGTACGCGCATGCGCGCGTTGCTGGGGATAAAACCCAGGGCTCGTGTGTGAAGCAAACACTGCTACTGAGTTACATTTTCAGCCCCGATAAATTGTAAGGGCAGTAGTTCTGTTTTTTGTTTTTTGTTTTTTTCCATTGTTTTCACTGATTGTTTTTTTTTAGTGTATTGAAGGGGAGAACACTTGGAGAGATTTAATGAAGACAGCCTTAGAAAACCTAATTGTTCTTTTGAAGGATGAAAACACAATTTCACCATATGAAATGTGCAGTAGTGGCTTAGTACAAGCACTTCTTACTGTTCTAAATAATGTAAGTTTATTAAATACTAGGGAATAATAGTACAATATAATATGGTATAATATAGTATATATAATATGGTATAATATGGTTTTTCTAAGTTTAAAAATTATGACTAATAAAAATAAATAATTAAAAATTATGGCTATTCTTTTGCTAGCTATTTTTCATATTCAAAAAACCGAGTAAATGTTAGTATTTCTAATTCTTCCTGCTTTAATTTATATCATTACTATAAACCTAAATGAAACAATTATTTTTTTGAGTCTACTTAATTTGACTTCTAAGTTTTCCAATTATAATTTGTACATCTTGTTGAAACACTTTGGCTTAATATTTAACATTCATTGCTCTAGTTTTCTCATAAATTATATAAAATATGGTAAATTTTAAATTCCTAAACTGTATATATAAAATAAATAATGATGTTTAGGAATCTTATGTAAATATTTGGCAAGAATTTACTAATAATATAATTCTTGACTCTTTTTATCGTGGTACATTTTTTCCCCTTATTTATTTATTTATTTATTTAGGTACCAGGGATCAGATTCACGATTTTGCACTTGCCAGGCAGGCACTTACACCTCTGAGCTAAATCCCCAGCCTCCTTTAATTTTAATAAAAGAAAAAGTTTCTATTTTAATTCTTTTTGTCATTTTACTTCCTTGATTTTAATATTTGTATGTGATGATACACTTCAAAAATTTTTTAGTTTAACTTCGGTGAGCCTCATATTTGCTTCATAAATTTTGCCATTTGTGTTTGTTCCCCCATTAAAATTATAGTAATACATATTACTTAGTAATATGTATGAAATCATGATTTTTTTTTAAAAAAATTTTTTAAAATATTTTTTGGTACAGGGATTGAACTCATGACCTCACATTTGCCAAGCAAGCACTTACGCTGAGCTAAACCCCCAGCCCCAAAATCATTGATGTTGACATACCAGATTTTTTCTAATGCTCCTTAAAGTATATAATACTGTAAAAATAGAAAGTGCTCATATATATATATGTCTGAAATCATTTTATATACATATTTTGGGAAACACTGATTTAGCAACACTATTACTGACTGACTACTTAATTACATTCAAGATGGAGAAATATCTGTATATAAGGCAAGACCTACTAGCTATACAGTAAAAAAGAATTTTTATCTAAAGATTAGATGATTAATGCTGTACTCAAATGGATAACTTTTAATAAGATATTAATAATATATTGATAATTTAAATAATATCATTAGTTTTTGATAAATTTTTGTTCTTTGTACTATTTTCCTTTAGAGCATGGATTTGGATTTGAAACAAGATTGTAGTCAACTGGTAGAAAGAATAAATGTTTTCAAAACAGCCTTTAGTGAAAATGAAGATGATGAAAGGTAAAATCCAGGGGCTGGCAGTATATATATCTCAATGGTGTAGATCAGTTTGGGCAAACCTGTGGCATGTGTGCCTCAGCAGACTGTTGTGTGTGTTTGAAATCTCTAAAAGGTTTGCCAATACTGGTATAGATAATGTGCTTATTAGCATATACAAGACCTTGGGATCAACCTGTAGCACAAAAACCCTTAATTCGAAAAATTTGATGTTTGTAATATTTAAATAGTGGGTATACATCTTTAATAGTGTCATCAATGCAAAAGACATTCTTAAAAAGCAGCTTGTATTATAAATATATAAAGAAAAATATTTACTTAATAGAATGAAAAAAAATTTAAATTACAAATCTTGTATGAATATAACTAATTACTTAAAGTACATGACAAGCCAGGTAGGGTGGCTAACTCCTGTAATTCCCAGCACTTGGGAGGCTAAAGCAGGAGGATCATTGTGAGTTCAAGACCAGCCTGGGCTACAAAGTGAGCTCAAGGCCAGCCGCAACTGCTGCATAGTGAGACCCTCTCAAAAAGACCAAAAAAAAAAAAAAAAGATTGTTTAAGATAAAAGTGAAAATTTGAACATTGAATAAATATTTGATGTTACTGTTAAGTAGCATTCATTTTTTTTTTTATTTTGTAGGGATACTTACTTAGAATATTTCTGGATGATATGATAGGCTGTCTTTTTCTTCAAGATATATGGGAAGGAGATAACTGGAGTATAGATAGAAACAGATTGGCCACCAAATCTAAAGACCCAATCCAAAAATGGGCATCTGAAATGAATAGACACTTCTGAGATGAAGAAATAGAGACAGCAAATAAATATGTGAAAAAATATTCAGTATCACTGGTCATTCCAGAGATGCAAATTAATGCTAAGATTCCATCTCACCCCAGAAAGAATGGCTAACATCAAGAACTCAACAACAAATGCTGGCAGCGTTGTGGGAAAAAAGGAACCCTTCTCTACTGTTGGTGGGAGTGTACACTGGTACAGCCACTACAGAAATCAGTGTGGAGTTTCTGGAAAAAACTAGCACTAGGGCCAAGGATATATCTCGGGCACAGTTCCTGCCTGTAAAGCAAGCGCCAGATCATGAGTTCAATTCCTGGTTAACACCCCCCCCCCCAATAATTAGAACTACAAGTTCCATTCAATCCAGCTATTTCTGTTCTTGGTATCTTTCTGAAAGAATTAAAACTATCATACCACAGTGATACATGCATGCCCATGTTCATAGCAGCACAGTTTGTAATAGCTATTTCTTGGAAATAGCCAAAAAGCCTATCAACTGATGAATGGATAAAGATGTATGGTTTTCTTTTTTAACATGATGAAGTGCTATTCTGCCATAAAGAAAAATAAACTTGAGACTTTTCTGGCTAAGTGCATGCACCTTGAGATCATACTCTTAAGTGAACTAAATTAGGCACACATGTTTAAATACCACATCATTTCTGTGGTGTGAGAAACCAAAAGTGTAAATAAGGACCAAAATGTATAATAGATATTGATAAATGGAAAGAAATATTCAAATGAGGAGGAGAACAAGGAAGGAAATGAAAAAGAAAAAAGGATAGAAGGAAAAATGGAAACAAAACTTGTAAATGAGGGGAACAGGGTTTGAGGGGAGGGAAACGGAAGAAGCAGCAGCAAGATCTATCATGTACAGGTACAGATTCCTTATATTCTTTATACATGTTATCATGATCTATCAAGATCTATCATGTAGAAGTACAGATTCCTTGTATTCTTTATACATGTTATCATGTATATCTACAATGTACCAACAAAAGAGAAAAATAAAAAAATAGATTGGCTGTTAGTAGCAAATTGGGTCATGGATCAGTGAGGATGTATTATATATACTATTTTGCTATATTTTTACTTAAGTTTTCAAAATTTTTACTAGTATAAGAAATATATATATAAAAATCTTAGTTCTTTGTATTTGCCCTCATCTCCATTTAGCCTACTTGTGAATGTGATTGAATTTAATAACTATTTTTATAGATTTCAATTAACATTCTAATGAGCATGTAAATCTTTATGGATAAATTATTGAAATATTACTGGGGAGAGGATTAAAAAGATGTATAGTAAAGATTCATAAAAAGGAGATTAAAAAATATTATTGTACTAAACATTTTAAGTTTGCAAATTAATACTAAAATACACTAATCTCAGTGGAAGTAATTTTTTACATAAATTCCATAAGTGGTTTACTATGATGTTATGAGTATTTTTAAAATGTTCTTGGTCCAAATTTTCAAATTATTTTCCATAAATATTACAACAATTTATGCTCTCTTACTGTGTGAGAATCTGATTTTTAAAAAATTTTTATTTAAAGAGAAACAAACAGGAAAAGGGTAGAAATGATACAGAATTTTAAAAAAAGATACAGTAAGAAATCACTAGTTGATAAATTACATATTGTCCTCTTAGAAATAGTTGCTCAAGTTACAAAATGAAATCATACAAAGTGGACATTCGAACAGTGAGACTGTAAACAGCTACGTATGCATGAGTCTTTACGTGTATTTCTATCCTTTCTGTATTAGAGGGAAAAACAAAACATAGCAAGACAAAACAAAACAAATTCCTATAAGAACATGAAACCAAAAAGTCATATAGAACCACAGTATAAGGTGATCTACAATGGTTACTGTGTTGTCTCTTGTTATCTTCAATAGAATTGTCCATATCATCAGGCATATTTGGATATAGCAGTATAATTGACTATAACAGTACATAACGATGTTAGTAAAAACAAAACATTATAGACAATGTAAAACGTCAAAGGCAGGTAATAATCAAACCAGAGTGGGTATCCTGGTGTATCTTGTCATCTTCAGCGTAGTTGCCTATACTCTCAAACTTGATATTATCAGTCGTAACAGCTTTGAATAAAATCTGTCAATACAAAACAGCAATCTAACAAACCAGATTCAATTAAGATCAGTCATGGTAAAACAGTGTAGTTACCTATACTCTCAATCTTAACAGATTCAAATAAATCAGTCAATACAAAACAGCAATCTAACAAACCAGATTCAAATAAGATCAGTCATGATAAGACAGTGTAAGTTATACAGGGCTTCATATTAAGTTAATAGGAAATTAAGGATGAAAGAATCTGATTTCTTTCCATGAAGTATTTTCATTTTTACAGCTTTAGTATTTTATATTCTTTTTGTGTAACAGTGTTAAAAAATAACTTCTATATTTGCTTTCAATGCAATTGATAATTTTATTAGAAAAATGCAATATTCTTAAATGAAGAAAATTAAGTTTTGAGCATATCTCTATTTGGAAGTACTGTGATACTGAATCAAACTTCACTTTACACTTGTGAAAGTGGGGGACTAGATCAGATTGGTTGCAATAGTTTCTGCATGAGCATTTGTGTGGAGTAAGCTCTTAACATTTATTTTTTCTTCACAGTCGACCAGCAGTTGCATTAATTCGAAAATTAATAGCTGTACTAGAGTCAATTGAACGCCTACCTCTCCATTTGTATGATACACCTGGATCCACGTATAACCTCCAGGTAACCACCCAAAAGGTAGTAGTCAGTCTAGCTGAATGCATGTAGGAACAGTGATGGTTTTCTTTCTTAAGAACAAATTTGCTTAATCTTTAAGATTTTAGATTAAATATCATTTGGTTGATCCTTTTAATGAATCATGTCTTGAATGTATTAGCATTTCAAACTTTCTTTAAATGAAATAACTGTAGAATAAATTACATTTATTCATTTAGAATATTGTAAATGTTACATTTTATAGATCATAATGGAAAAATATTTTATCAGTAGGAAACACAAATAAAAGAGTTGGTTAGAATTTTAAGTTGGGTTTTATCTTAATCCGTGTGGGCCACTATAACAAAATACCTTAGAGTAAGTAATTTATAAATAGTAGTAATTTTTTTAAAATTTTATTTTAAAAGGGGGTAAAATTAAACACAACAGAATGGGACTTAAGAAAGCATAAATTTCAAAGCTGGACAACCAGAGATCTTCACTATCTATCATATTGTCTCTTGTTTTTTTCCAAATGGTTGTCCCTATCTTTGCATACTGGGAGCTCACACTAAATAACATAGCCAATCTTTTCACAAGATGTGTAGTTCACTGGCTCCCACTTGCTAAGCAGGGGGGAGGGGGAAGGGGGACACAGGATGGGGGACAAGACATGCGATGTCTATAAACAGTAGTAATTTAATGGTTACTGTTCTGGAGGCTGGAGAGTCCTTTGTTAAGCACTAGCAGATTTGGTGTCTGGTGAAAGCCTCTTAACTGTGTGTTCTCATTGCACAAACTCTTGAAGTCTCTACCCTCGTGACCTATCGCTTCCCAGAAACCCTTCCTACCTGTCCCACTGCACTGAATATTACATTTTAATATATCAGTTTGGGCTTGTTGAGGGTAAGAGGGAACAGAAAGATTCAGACCATAGCAAGTTCCTTTTTTATATGTGCTAAATATGCAAAAATATTTGAAGCATAATTTCTTTCATGTGTATCATTGATTAGAGCCATATTGTGCAAACCTTGGCTATTTGTATTGATCACATGGTTTCATAGCCTGTTTCTTCTGTTGTCTTTTCTTCTTTCTCTCTGTCTCTCTCACCCTTAATAGATGTTCATTTATTTGCCCATTGTTTTTGTTAGTATCTAGGCTCTAGATGTGAACAAATAAAACAAACTTTGACTGGTAATACTCTTCCCCGATTTTTACCATATCTTCTTGTGGGTTGTTTTAGTTTTTCCTTGCAGGTCCTCTCTTTTAAATGTTAGCTTTAATTTCTCTAAAATACAACCTTTAGGGGCCGGGAATTTAGCTCAGTGGCTTAAGTGCCTGCCTGGCAAGTGTGAGGTCATGAGTTCAATCCTCTGTACCAAAAAAAAAAATTACAACCTTTAAGAAGTGACTGGCGATTTGTGTTTTTCTAAGAGTTGTCTACTCAAAGCAAACAAAACTTGACATGTCCTTGAAAACCTGGTAGGGTTGCCAGATGCACTGGATTTCAGCACTAGTGATTTTTTTCTGCAGAGTTCAAGTGCACTTGGTCTATTCAAGATGTATAAATATTCAAAATTGTACTACTTTGTGTTTTGTTTAGACAGATTAATAGAACCATAGGACTATATATGGTCTATCCTTTGTAGGCTTTGGTAATTGAGAGTAGGAAAATAGTCTTAAAGACTGGAAACTCACCTGCTTATATAGTTGTAAGAGCACCCACATCTTTTGTACACACTTTCTATGTTAGGAAATTGTGCAAGATCCTAAGACAGGCCAGCAATGTGCTTGTTGATAGTTTTGCAGTTTACAGTGCTACCAAAATGCACATATGAGTATTTAATATTGTTTCTGTAGGACTCAGTTAAGATTTACACAGAAACAAAGCCAACAAAAATTGCTAATTCTATACTTACTATTTACTAAGATGAAAAATTATCGTACATTTCAAAAAGTTTGTTAACCTTAGATCATGTGTAAAGGAATAGCTGCTTAGCTATTTTTTAGAAACTTAATCTAGAAAATGAATTTTAACTTAGAGATTTAATATTTCTGTTAAAATGTTTTATAATAATTTTTAAAACTACAATGGTACCTTGGTTTACAAATTTAATTTGTTTTACGATTTGGGGGAAGATGGCTGCAGTTGTGTTCATGTGGGGAAGATGGCTGTGGGCACATTTGTCACCTAATGCAGAGTTTGCTAACTGAATTGTTTATAAATAGAAGCATTCATAAACTGAAGTACTACTGTATGTATATTTGAAGTCACTTAGAAATCTTAGTTAACTTTTTTCTTAATAGGTACTATCACTTACTCAGTGGTCCTTTTTATAAAAAACATTAGAAAACAGATACTCATTTATTTTCCCATTATGGCTATACCTTACAAATCTCAGTTGTGATCGGTATTGTGTCATTTTTATAATTCTAAGAAAAAAACAAGGTATTTTCTAAAGAATTTTGATCATTTTTATGTAGATACTTACAAGAAGATTACGATTTCGGTTGGAACGCGCACCTGGGGAAACTGCCTTGATAGATCGGACTGGCAGGATGTTGAAGATGGAACCCTTAGCTACAGTGGAATCTCTGGAACAGTATCTCTTGAAAATGGTGAGCTTCTTTCTGACAAAGGCATGGTGAAATAACTATTCTCTACTGTGGTTTAACTGTTTAGAAGTTTGGGAAGTGTGTATCCAGAATATGATAATATAGTTGTCGTATTAACTGTATTTTATTTTTTTGAAACTGGGTCTCACTGTGTAGTACATGCCGACCTTGAACTTGCTTATGTAGCCCAAGCACAGAGCTCCTCCTACCTCAAGTGCTGGGATTATAGCTGTGTGCCACCACACCTGATTAAGAAAATAATCTTATATATTAGTATACTATGTAAGTGCCTTCAGGCTGGGGATTTAGTTCAGTGGCTCAAGCACTTGCCTGGTAAGGGCAAGGTTATGAGTTTGATCACTGATCAAAAAAAAATTTTTTTTTTGAGTATACTGTGTAAGTGCCCTCTACATAACGATGTTTATTACAGTTTTTTGTTATTTTTTTCTTTTTTTTTTTTTATCGGTACCAGGTATCGAACTCACGACTGCGTGCTTGCGAGGCAGGCACTTATGCCGCTGAGCTAAATCCCCAGCCCAGTTTTTTGTAATGTTGATAAAGTACCCAAAACTTTCATACCAGGCAAGTATGATAGTACAAACCAGGAGACTGAGGCAGCAAGATCCCTGCAAGTTACAGGTTAGCCTGGAGTACACAGTAAGATCCTGTCTCAAAAAACTGGGGAAGAAGAAAAATACCTTCATGTCATAAAATACTATCAAGCAGATATTTGCACATGTGTATACTCCTTGCTGTTTGTCATACCAAGTGGGTTGCTTTCTGTATCTCTCAGGGAAAGATAGTGAGATGCACAGCCAGTTACTACAATGCTAAAGTACAAATCTACAGTAGAAAAGTATGGGTTGGGTCCTCTGGACCCAAGCTTATGCCCTTAAAAGAGCATTTGTTATCATTGAACAATTGACTTTAAAGAGAGAGGAAAGAAGTTGCTAATATGTTTGAAAATAGTATTATAAATGTGAATATCTTTCCTATTTTGTTCTTGGTTTAGGTAGCAAAACAGTGGTATGATTTTGACCGATCTTCGTTTGTTTTTGTTCGAAAATTAAGAGAAGGCCAGAATTTTATATTTCGGCATCAGCATGATTTTGATGAAAATGGAATCATTTATTGGATTGGAACAAATGCAAAGTAAGTCATTCTGCTTAACCTAGTGTGATACTATTCAACTGGAAAAGAATTCTAGGTGTATAATTGTCTTGGTTACTTTTCTCTTGTTGCTGAGACAAAAAAACCTGACACCCAAAATGAAGGAAGGAAAGATTTATTTAGCTTACAGTTTTTGGAGGTTTCAGTTCATACTCAGCTGGCTCCAAGGCAGGGTGGTGTGGCAAGGGTCAGCCATTCATGGCGGCTGTGGCAGATGCCAAACACAAGAGGAGCAAAAGAGCAAAAGGGAAAAGTACACCTCTTCCCTCCCTTATGCTGTATGCTGGCTATCCGCCTCTGGGCAGGTACAGCACTCACCACCAGTCCCAGCGCTAGACAACTAACCAATCGCAATCATTAGATTCAGCTGGATTTGAAAACCTCTCCCATCACCACTACATGAGGCTTTTGGGGGATATCCAAACACAAACCATAATAATAATAAAATTATTAGCAACTCCTTGAATAGCCTGCAATTACTTTGTCTTATCTGTGGAAAAGTTATTCAAATTCCTTTCTGTAAATGGGAAAAGTGTTTGACATGCTAATTGTGGAAATTTATTTAAGTCAGTATAATTTTATGTTTGAAGACTAATGTGACCAAATGCAATTATTTTAAAATTATTTCTATTTTTCTTTATTTTTTCATAGAACTGCATATGAATGGGTAAATCCTGCTGCTTACGGACTTGTAGTAGTAACATCGTCAGAAGGCAGAAATCTACCTTATGGTCGCTTGGAAGACATACTAAGTCGAGATAATTCAGCTTTAAATTGTCATAGCAATGATGATAAGAATGCCTGGTTTGCCATAGATCTGGGTCTCTGGGTGATACCGTCCGCATATACCCTTCGTCATGCTCGAGGTTATGGAAGGTCTGCACTAAGAAATTGGGTTTTCCAGGTATCCAAAGATGGACAGAACTGGACTTCTTTATATACCCATGTTGATGACTGCAGTCTCAATGAACCGGGGTTAGTTGAGGAGTCTTTGCAAATTGGAAAGCTCAGTAAAGAGCTTAGTTTATTTTTATAATTATATAACATAAAAGTCTTTTCTTCGTGAATTACTGAAATAAGGTTTTCTTTATAAAAACAAATCATTTGATCTCACGTTTAGGTTAAATATGAATAGAAAACTAGAGTGCATGTACATCTGTATGTGTGTGTATACAAGTGTGTGTTTATAGCATACAAAGAGAAGTGGAATTAGCTTTTTATAAACTTTCCATATAATCACATAATACATATGAATATCCAACAGATTAATGATGGCTGGTGCTAATTACAGAACTGTGGCTACTTGGAATTTTATTTTTATGTGTCTCCCCCATTTTGTGTATTGGTCATACACACACATACACATCTATATATCTATAGTTCTTTGTTTTATGTGTGCTCTTGTTTTCCTCCTTGTGGTGAGATTCAAACCTAAGTCCTCATGCAAGCCTTCTATCCCCAAGTGATATCTCCACCCTAGATTGTATATTATTTCATCATTATATTTCTGAAAGAATCATTATACTAGGTTTTAATTGTATGACAAATTTTAAGGGGTAGAGTGTAGAGTTCAGTTGCTTTTTGTATTTTATATGTATTATTCTTACTGTTATTAGGAAGGAAGATAACAATAAGGAAGATTCTTATTGTTAGGATTAATAGGTGATATTTTTAATTTTTTTAAGCTGTAATGTGAAAAATTTTAATATATTATTTAAAACTGGCTGCGTATGGTCTTGCATGTCTGTAACCGCAGCGCTGTGGAGACTGTGCCACTATGCTGGGCTGTTTCATTTTTACATGGTTCACTTTTGTTGTCCATTGATTTCTTGATTCTTTATAACAAAAATTCTCAATTTTGTAAGAAATATTACCATCTTGAACGTCGTGTTCATCTGTTTTAAAACATGGTTTTCTCTAACATATCTGCAGGTCAACTGCAACCTGGCCTCTTGATCCACCAAAGGATGAAAAACAAGGGTGGCGACATGTGAGAATTAAGCAGATGGGGAAGAATGCTAGCGGACAGACACACTACCTCTCACTTTCTGGATTTGAACTTTATGGCACTGTAAATGGAGTATGTGAAGATCAGCTAGGTAATGAAAGGCAATGAAGTTTTTCTAACTTTATGCCAATTATATTTATAAAATGATTTGATATCTTTATCTCAAATTATTATCTTCCAGGGAAAGCAGCTAAGGAAGCAGAAGCTAATCTTAGAAGGCAGAGACGTCTAGTTCGATCTCAGGTTCTGAAGTACATGGTTCCTGGAGCTCGTGTTATCAGAGGCTTGGATTGGAAATGGCGAGACCAGGACGGCAGCCCACAGGGAGAAGGCACTGTCACAGGAGAGCTACATAATGGTGCGTAGGTGCTTAGCACTTGTGATGTAGAAACCAAGAATTTAATCTTGAAATGTCTTTTCTGTTGTTATCTTGGGATAATTTATAAATTGTATAACATATGAGAACTATGTAGAACAACTGATTAACAACCTTATAGGAAAATGAAAAAAAATTTTTTTTTGAGACAGAGTTTTGCTTGGTATGCAGGCAAGCCTTGAATTCACTATGTAGTCCCGGCTGACCTCAAACTCGTGATCATCCTGCCTCAGCCTCCCCAAGTGCAGTTTTATAGGTGCCATTACACTACCATACCCAGCTCTGGAAAAAATTAATTTAGAAATAAGAGAAATTTTAAAGTTTTGACTAGAATGTTACTGCTGATATTTGTAAGTGATCACTGAGTTAGTAGAAAGAAGTTGAATATATTGAAGACATTTTTTTCTTTATTATTTGCAAGTTTCCTTTGAGCTTGATTTTAATATCTTAAACTTTTTCTTGTTTATCTAACAAGAATCAGGTAACAATTTTTTACTGTATCAAGGTCATGTAGAGGACCTTTTAGTAGATTATAATCATTTCAGTGTTTCAGTCTACAAGGTTTTTGGGGGGAGTTTAACTTTTCATCTTTAGTAAGGCTATTATATAAATCAAATTTATATTTAGGTTTTGATGCTTATAGATTTTAGTGAAGTTATTACCATTTGATAGGTTGCTGTTAACTTCCAAAGCAACTGTACTCATTTTTTATAACTATGAAGTTGATTTATCATGAAATAATTTGCCTAAACAATAGTGGATTCATTCTACATTAAAACAAAAAACAAACTGTATTCTCAACTTACACTGGGGTGAGTTTTCCTGTCTCAAAATTGTACCAAAGTAAAATACAAAATTTAATGATGCTTTCATTTTTATATATAACTTTATAAGGTTTTCTAAGATGAGGGGGGTGGAAAAAGGAGAGAAAAAGGTGGAATTGAACTATTATGTGTACATGTATAGGTCCTTTACAGTAAAGGCAATCATTATGTGCTGTGAGGTTATACAAGTAAAAGTTTAAAAAAAGCTTGAAAACATCATAATAGAAGTGGTAGTGCTTAGAATAGCTAACATTTAATTTCATAACATATTCATGTTTTATATAATAAAGGCATTTAAAGAAATCCCTTTTTGCCTTTAAGATTCTGTTCCTTGAATTTCCACACTACCTGATGCATTTCTGTAGCATCAAATTCTAATTATAAATTGTTGCAAATCATTATAATCAAAGCATGTTTACAGGCTGGGTGTGAGGGTGCACCCCTAAAATTCTAGGACTTGTGAGGCTCAGGCCAGAGGTTTGTCATGATTTTGAGGCCAGCCTTGGTTCTAGAGAGAGTTCAAGATCAGCCTTAACTGTCTCAAAAAAACAAAGCAGGTTAAAGATCTGGCAAAATTTATAAATACCAGTTCAGATGACAATAGTACCATTCAACTAAAAAATTTAAAATCATATCTTGATACTTCAATTCATATTCTATGTTTCATTGTTTTGGCCTTGAGGCATGTAACTTCATGAGAGGAGGCTAGTTTGGGTCATGTTAATGCTTTTCATCTTTCTCGGGATGGAGTCACTTGGGGGTCAACCACAAGAAAATATAATTCAAGAAAGCTTGTTTTTACTGATCGTACAAAAGTAGAGATTGAGTTTTGGCTTAAAACCTTTGTGTCAGAGAGCTTCCTTAGTTTTAAAACTTGAACCAACCATTTCTTTAATGATTAGTCTTTACTGTTCTTTATATGAATGTTTTGGGCATAGGCTTTTTTTTTTTTTAAATACTTAATTGTATGTATTAAGTTTTAGTCACATCATAAGTTTTAGATACCAGTTTAAGCAATGTTCTCAACCTTAAGTGATTGAAATTCTTATTTTTTCCACATTATATCATTTTCTTCCACATTATATAATCCAGTCTGTGTGTTGATAGAATGTTTATTCCATAAATATTTGATGCGTATTATGTAAAGCTACTTTGTTAAACTTCATATATTCAGTGATCAAGAAAAAGTATGAGCCTTTGTATTTTCAGTAAAACAAAGATACAATGGTAAATTTTGCTAAGTGCTGTGAAGTTATCAGTATATTTTTAGACCACCTAGTATAATATAAAACTCATTTTTATTTAGGATGGGGATATGCTTTTGAACCTTTCCTTTGCTCATACTTTACTGTGTAGCAGGAGAGATAGTTAAATGTTGGTTCTTCAGAGTTTATTTCAGCAAACAATAATTTGAAGCAAGTGATTTCATCTCAGCTACTTTTGGAGATTTGGGGCAGTCACTTTTCCTTTCAAAGAACTCATTTGCAAATAATCCCCACAGGTGATTCATATTACTTACACCCCTGTGAGCTTCATCATAAACATATGAACCTGGTGTATGGGTGGTTGGACAGCTGGGTATGTTGGTGGGTGTATATGCTGCAGCTTACACTGTATGGGTGTGTGGGTAAAGTATGTTTAAACTTTATAAAAACTTTGTTATACTTTAAGAAAATGTTTTTATGAGTTGTGTTTTTCTCTGCAATAGTTTATAACACTAAAGAAAGATTGTAAAATTTCTAGTAATTTTCTTTGTAGTAGTTTATTCTTTGTTATTAGAATTTTGGAATTTTGTTTTTTACTTTCTTTAAAAAGAATATTTTCCGGCCAGGGATTTAGCTCAGTGACTTAAGTGCCTGCCTGGCAAGCATGAGGTCATGAGTTCGATCCCCGGTACCCAAAAAAAAAAAAAAAAAAAAAAAAAAAAGTCAATATTCAAAAGAATATTCTCCAAGTATGAGTAAATATACATTAAATATCATGGTCATTAGTTCTTTACATATTGATAGCTTTAGCATATAGATTCTAATAAAAGAGCTCAGCATGCTTTATAAATTTCATTTTAAAAATTTTATATTTTTATTCAGATCTATTGAACTTACAAGAGAATCAAGTAACCACTGAACTTTGAGAACACAACCGAAATGCTAACTTAGTGTTTGAGCTAGTAACCTGAAATTTCTACAGGTGATACATGAATATTTTATCTGTTATTTAGAGGGGTTAGCTCAACCTTAGAAATTGATAGTATGCCAGCACTTCTTTTCCTAGAAAAAAATTTGACCACATAGTCATGTTTAGTAATTTAAATTTTTTTCATTTACTTGATAAGTTACAGTATCGTAACATTTGTATCAGTCCTTAAACATTTTAAAAAATTCTTCCATTTAAAATATAACACAATAGATGTAAACATGACCCTTACATTATTTTTAAATATTACTAGTATTTGACAGTTCAGAAATAAGGGAAATAAAAGGAAAAATTTTAAAGGTTTCCCAGAAATGTATGCAGTACGTCTTTCTTTCCTAAGTATAATTTTGTCACAAGAGTTAAATAATAGCTTCGGATAGCTAGAGTAATTATGTATAGTCAGATAACATTGCAATTGATTAGCATCCAAAAATTTACATTTTAGTTAACAAACTTTAAATAACTATAGAAATTCAGAGAAGTTCAACACTGATGGAAATGCTGATCCCATATTGTGGAGCTACTGTCTGACACGCTCCTATCTGCTTTCTGCTGGGTCTCACAAACTCCTGTCCCTTTCCAGGCTGGATTGATGTCACCTGGGATGCTGGTGGCTCAAACTCTTACCGTATGGGCGCAGAAGGAAAATTTGACCTCAAGCTTGCACCAGGGTACGACCCTGATACAGTGGCATCACCCAAACCTGTTTCATCCACTGTTTCAGGCACAACGCAGTCATGGAGCAGCTTGGTGAAAAACAACTGTCCAGACAAGACATCTGCTGCTGCAGGCTCCTCAAGTAGAAAAGGAAGCAGCAGTTCTGTGTGTAGCGTGGCCAGTAGCAGCGACATCAGCTTGGGTTCGACCAAAACGGAACGGAGATCAGAAATTGTAATGGAACACAGTATAGTTTCAGGAGCTGATGTCCATGAACCAATTGTTGTTCTTTCATCTGCTGAAAACGTCCCTCAAACAGAAATAGGGTCATCTTCCAGTGCAAGCACCAGCACCTTAACAGCGGAGACGGGAAGTGAAAACGCTGAAAGGAAGCTAGGTCCTGATAGTTCTGTTCGTACTCCGGGCGAGTCTAG
This sequence comes from Dolichotis patagonum, assembly GCA_004027295.1. Classification (NCBI taxonomy): domain Eukaryota; kingdom Metazoa; phylum Chordata; class Mammalia; order Rodentia; family Caviidae; genus Dolichotis; species Dolichotis patagonum. The sequence continues at coordinate 64,325 of PVJX010003885.1, forward strand.
CGCAATATCTATGGGAATTGTTAGTGTTAGCTCTCCTGATGTTAGTTCAGTGTCTGAATTAACTAATAAAGAAGCAGCTTCACAACGACCCCTTAGCTCTTCAGCAAGTAACAGACTCTCAGTGAGTTCTTTGTTGGCTGCTGGGGCCCCTATGAGCTCTAGTGCAAGTGTACCTAACCTGTCCTCAAGAGAAACATCTAGCTTGGAGAGTTTTGTAAGGAGAGTGGCAAACATAGCACGGACTAATGCCACGAACAACATGAATCTAAGTCGAAGCAGCAGTGATAACAACACTAATACTTTGGGGAGGAATGTGATGAGCACAGCAAGTAAGTGAGCTTTTCCTTCTGGAACCCAGTGCTTTTCCACTCTGAGGGATACACTGTTTCTCAATGTGTTCTGGCTGTGATCTTTAACTAGATTGTTAACCATGTTTAAAGACAATTACATCAAATTTAATGATTCAAAAATACAAATTTAAGCTCTATAGAATCACAGTATTATAAACATTGAGATCAGCTATGAAGCTTCTTATTGTAAGAGGATAAAACAATGACACATCCGCTTTTCTTTCTTTTATGATAAATGGTAAGGAACGTTGCATGAAGAAATACATAACTTAAATATTGAAACCAATGCTTCACCCTGGTTACAGCTTTCATTTAGCTTCTAAATTGGATTTAATTCTAATTTAAGCTACTAATGGGTCAAAGTACTTCCCTTAGAAAATATATTGGGAATTATTTTCGTTCAGCTAGGCTTAATATTTTGAAAATAATAGTGCTTTGAAAACAAGTATTTTTAGTTGGATTTCAGTTGGGTTCCCAAAGTTGTTGCTTTTCAGTCTTTCCATTATAGTGTTTGGTGATCTCTCTTAAATATATAAATCTTGGTTTTTGTAAGGTTCATATTATCTTACCACTTACATTGATTTGCTTGACTTTTATCTTCAGCTTCCCCTCTTATGGGTGCTCAGAGTTTCCCTAATTTGACCACACCTGGTACCACGTCAACAGTGACTATGTCGACATCCAGTGTTACTAGCAGCAGCAATGCAGCTACAGCCACAACTGTTTTATCAGTTGGTCAGTCTTTAAGTAACACTTTAACCACCAGCCTCACATCAACTTCCAGTGAAAGTGACACAGGGCAGGAAGCAGAGTATTCCTTATATGGTAAGTTATAGTTTAAATATATTTATTGACAAGATGATGCTTTTATGATGTTTTCCTTCTGAGGTATTTTTAACTTACGGTTGAAAAAAAATTATTCTCTCATAAATGTGAAATCTTCCTTTCAGATGAAAAAATTCATTGATATGACAGACTTAAAAATTATGAGCAAGGGTGTGGTACTGCAAACTTACAATCCCAGTGGCTGAGGCAGGAGGATCACCTTGAGTTTAAGGCCAGCCTGGACTATGCAGATTCTCCCCCCCCAAATAAATAATTATGATTATAAAAAAAAACAGCAAATACCTAGGAAATTTCATGTGTCTTCTTTTTTTCCCCCCTTTTGTTATTAATGAAGGGTGTTTTTGGTGAGGAGGTGGATTAGACAAGGCCTGAATATATAGTACAGGCCAGCTTGAACTTGCTTATGTAACCCAGACTTGCCTCAAATTCGTGGTGAATCTTCCTGCCTCAACCTCCCAAGTGCTAGGATTACAGGCATGTGTCAATATGCCTAGCACTAATGAAGTTTTAATGAAGAACTATAATAACAAAGATACTCGAGGGCCAGGAATATAGTTCATTGGCACAGCGCAAGATCATGAGTTCGACCACTGGTACCAAAAACAAACAAACAAAAAAGCCAACCCAAAAGAAAGATATTTGATACCTTTATGAAGAGAAGTCATAGATTAGTAAACTTTATAAGCATACACTATTATGGTCTTTTGGAAATAATTCCCTTGTTAGGTAACACTTGAAATTTTCAAATTAATTAAATTTGGGGCTGGGGGTTTAGCTCAAGCACTTGCCTGGTAAGCGCAAGGTTGTGAGTTCAATCCCTGGTACCTAAAAAAAATACGTAATTAAATTTTGCTTAGAAAGTTTTGTAGTTCATAACCATAGCTTCCATATGTAGTGAGAGTTATTATTTGATTCAGTTAAAATGTTTATTTTGTCTTATTTGAAAAAAATTTTTTTTTTCTATTTTGGTGGTGCTGGGTTTGGTGTAGGCAAGCACTGTGACTGAGTTATATTCTGAACCCAAAGTAATACTTTTTACAGGAAATACAAAAAAATAATTAAATCTGTAACAACTGCCTTACAAATCTGATTTGCTGCATATCATTTGATATGTATTCTTTTTTTAACAAAAAAGGTTATATCTTTTTAGCCAGCTGTTTTTACTCAGTAGATTTAAAAAATATTTTCACTTTATTGGGATAAGTTTAGGCAGCATTTGAAACAGCTGCAAAATATTTCACTGTATAGTCATTGTTGAATAAATTCTCTTTTGTATAAAGTTACATTTTTAAATTTCATATAAATATTATGAATGTTCATCGTAGAATTGTATCTTTATAGATTTTCTCAGGATAAATTCCTGAATTTCCTTTCAAAAGCTTGTATACCCGTTCTGATTTCAGTACGCTTTACCACACATCCCTGATCACATTGACTATTCTTACTTGTTGTTTATTTGTTAGTTTGGGGTGGTTTGTTTTGTTGTTGTTTGTTTGTTTTTTTTGGTGGTTCCATGGATCAAACCCGGACCACCTTATGCATGCTAAATGAGCAGACTTCCACTGAGCTGTATCCCCAACCCGCTAATCTTTTTGGTGTGTTTTTCTTTTTTTGTCCTTTGAGACAGGGTTTTCATTAGGCAGTTCAGGCTGGCTTTGAACTCTAAGCTCTCTTCCTGTCTCAGCCTCCCATGTGCTGGGGTTACAGGAATGTGCCACCACACCCAGCCCCCTCTATTCTTTTTTTGAAAATTACTTTTGATAATTTTGTTTGTTTTTGAGACAGGGCCTCACTTTGCAGTTCAGGCTGGCCTAGAACTCTCTATGTAGCCCAGGCTGGTCTCAAACTCCCAGCGATTTTTGTGCCTCAGCCTCCCCACATCCAGCTTATTTCTGGTAATTTTAAAGATATGAAAGTTATATGGAGATATATTTTAAGCACGTTGTATGAATATCTCATTTAATAGTTTTTTTTTCTTTTTCTTACTCACGATCTCATGCTCGCCACGCAGGCGCTTATACAGCTGAGCTAAATCTCCAGCCCTGATTTGATATTTTATAATGTTAGCATGTTTATATTTCTGTTTCTACTGAGAAATACTAAGTTTTGTCTGTTAAGTGTATTTGCAAAATGATGGTGATTATTATATCAAAATCTTTAAATTCATTTTCCAATTAATATTCTTCATGAGAAGCTTTTGTACACTTTGTAACACATTTGTTACTATTTAATTTGAAACTTTAGTTCCTGATCATGTAAAGTTCAAAAAGGCTGTGGATATACTAGTGGGTAGAAGTATTAAAAAGTTAGGACTACTGGTTGACTTTTAAAAATTGTTATATGATGAAAATTTCTTCTTTTACTAAAGGATTCTTTAAGACTATTAGTGTGAAGGGTCTTTGTTACGTCTGTATATACAGTGCAAACTTTTGCTTTGCTATATGTTGAGAGATAAGATTTGACTTTATGATGTCAGATCTATGGCATGTGGAACTTTTCTGCTCTTCATAAACTGATAAAAAAGAAGGAAGCTGAGAAAAACTTACTTGGGTAAATTGCAGCATATAACAGATAGAATTTCAATACATGAAGTTAGAGTGTGTGTTCCTTAAAGAAGTAAGTCATGCTGGCTGGGTATAGTGGCATACATGTGTAATTCCAGCACTCTGGGAGGATGAGGCTGGAGGATCACAAGTTCAAACTTAGCCTGGGCAATTCAGTGATTTTGCCAAATCTTTTCTCAAAATAAAAAAAAATTTAAAAGCTTGAGATGTAGCTCAGTATAAAGGCCTTGAGTTCACTACCTGATAGTATTTAAAAAAAAAAAAAAGTGAAACATGGTGGTGAAGCAGTAACCTGTAATGCACGCACTCAGGAGATTACAGTAGTAGCACTCACAAGTTCAGGACCAGCCTGGGTTACTTAATAGTACCCTATCTTTTATTTATTTACTTTTTTGGTACTAGGGCTGGGAATCGAACTCAGGCAGGCACTTGTGCCACTGAGCTATATCCCTAGCCCAGCAGTACTCTATCTTTAAAAAAAAAAGATAAACCTAAAGTTCAAATTGGTTTATTTTGCATGCCACCTTCGTATGGTCATGAGAACCACTACATAAATTGAAAATGGCCCTTCATATCTGTAAGGGGTATTTAAGTTTAAGATCCCATTGGTTACAAACACTGTTTTTTGTCACTAAAACAAAGTGTTGCCAAGCTAGCTCCTGCTTGCTACTAATTGTAAAATACATTCAGATTTCTGAACATTCAAGTATTTTAAAAATGTGTGCTTTAAAATTTATTAAATATAATATCAGGCCTCTTTTTTCTATAGGCCACCCAGTAACTGACACTAAATATTTTGTCCTATAATTATCAAAGTAAAAGATACTTGGTTTAAAGATTGTAGGTGCAAGTTTCTAGATAATCATAATCTTCTAGATGTTCTTTAGGTATATATTGTATCACTTCCATTTGTTTAATCCTGGTATTATGTTAGAAGGGTTGTTTTGTTTTGCAGTACTAAGAATTGAACCCAAGGCCTTCACATTGAGCTATATCCCCAGTCCTTTCTCTGTATTTGTTTTTTTTTTAAATTTGGAGACAGGTCTTGCAGTCATTATGTTGTATAGGCTGGACTCGTAATTGTGATCTTCCTACTGTAGCATCTTAAAGTGCCTGGATTACAGATGTATGTGCCACCATGCCTGGCTGTGTTAGCCGGGGTTTTTTTCTTCTGTTTTATTTTTTGTTTTTCTGATTTTTTGAGACAGGGTCTCAGTATGCAGTTCAGGCTGACCTTGAACTCAATTTGTAGCCCAGGCTGTTCTTGAACTCTCAGCAATCCACCTGCCTCAGCCTCCCGAGTGCTGGGATTACAGGCATGTGCCACCATGCCTGGCTTATGTTAGCAGTTTTTATTCACCTTGAGGTCCAGTAAAATGTTCTGTCTTAATCTCATTAGTCCTCTTTTCTTTTTTTCCCCAGTCCATATGAAGAATAGCTTGTTGGCTAGTCTTAAGACCAGGTCTTACTGATAGACTTAAATTCTGTTTTCCTTTATAAGCTCTTTCATAGCTTACACATATATATATTGGTTTGTTTATTTGTTAGATACTACTGTCCTCTGTAGGCTTCATAGAGACTCAGACCATATCTATTTTGTTTATAGCTACTTGTATCAGGTGCCTGACATAGTTCTTAGCCCACAGTGTGTGCTCAGTAGATATCTGTGGGTAGAATGAGTGAGTACCAAGTATTTTGTTTCCACCATGTTGAGCTTCCTCTGATATCCAGAGAGAAGCAAGAGAGTTGTTGGGAATTTTTTGTTGTTGTTTTTGTTTCTTAACATAACCCACCTAGTTGACCCTTTATATCATGCTTTTGTAGATTCAAGTATCATTTATGGTCGATTTTCCTTTGCTGTTTTCTGCCATACTTGTGACTTATGCCCATGGTTAAATCATACTAAATGTGTGGTAGTGGAACATGGGTGGTATCATTACATGTGGTCTTTATACTTAAATCTTTTGAATTTTACTTTTGTACAGCCCAAAATGCAAAGTTACCTTCCTATGCTTTGTTAATAATGTTGACAATAAGGTTGTTGGTTTTGTTTTCTAGATTTTCTTGATAGCTGTCGTGCCAGTACTCTGTTAGCTGAGCTAGATGATGATGAGGATTTGCCTGAGCCTGATGAGGAAGATGATGAGAATGAAGATGACAATCAGGAGGACCAAGAATACGAGGAGGTTATGGTAGAGAGATAGTCCCCCATTTTCTTCCCTCAGATAGGATATTCATAATTGAAGAGAGGAAAAGCTAAGTCATAATTGAACTTCGAAGGAAGGATATATGGCACCAGTACAAAAAAATGTGCCTAACAAAGGCACTCTTACTCTTTGCATTTATGAGATGCATGAAAAACATTACAGTTTACACGTTGATATTTTAAGTCTTAGAGGTGTATAACATTATAGACAACTACAGTAATTTTAAAGCATACTTTTTGTAATTCTTAGCCAGGCATGGTGGTGCATGCTGTAATACTAGTGCTGGGAAGTCTGTCAAGGATGTTTGCTGCGAGTTTGGGGCCAGTCTGGGCTACATAGTGAGTTCAAGGCCAGCCCAAGCTACATAGTAAGTCCCTGTCTCAAAAAACAAAAATTGACAGCTGGGCATAGTGGTGCATGCCTATAATCGTAGCACTCAGAAGGCTGAGATAGAATGATCAGTGCAAGTTTGAAGCTACCAGGGCTGCGTAGTAAGTTCACGGCCGTCTTGAACTACAGAATGTGAGACCCTGTCTCCAAAAAGTAAAAAATAAAAAGACAACAACAGAATTTCATAATTCTTCAATAATAATTATAAAACGAATTTTTCAGTACTAACTTGTTTTATAAGCTGTATTTGTATATTTTCTCCTCAATCCCAACACAGATGAATGAGGTAGAGACTTTAGAAAGATTTACCCTTATTATCAGAGTTAGTAGAAGAGTGAGGACCCAAACTTTAGCATTATGATACAGAACTCTCAATATTTAATCACTACGATTGTGTTCTAATTGAAACTTGTGCCTTAAATATCCTTTATTGTAACTTCTGTATATTTTACATTTCTCCATATAGTCAAGCTTGTTGGTACTAACCTGTATCCAGGATGTTAGGGAGTCTGAGGCTGGAAGATCCTAGCTTCTAGGTGACTCTTAGTGAGACCCTGTCTCAAAATGTAAAAAGGGGACCTGTGGTATAACTCAGTGCTGCCTGGGTTGAATCCCCAATCCTGTCGAAAGAACAAAACAAAACCAAAAAGCTGTTTAAAAAATAATTTGAAAAGCTAAGTTTAATGAGGTAAAGAAATTTAAAATGTGCTTTAACTGTATGTTGCTTAGAAGCCACATTAAGTAGATTAGTATAAAATGTATGATGTGTTAAAACATTTAATTTATAATTTCTCCGAAGATGGTAGTGAAGAGGCTTTTTATTGACATTTTTGTTAATACAGATTGATAGTTTCAGAGCAAGGTGAAATGTTGGTAATATATATGAATAAAGTAATTAGACATGTGTCTCTTGGCATTGTTTTTTTTACTTTAGATTTTGAGACGTCCATCCCTGCAACGTCGAGCTGGCTCCCGCTCTGATGTAACACACCATGCTGTCACCTCACAGCTACCACAGGTCCCTGCTGGAGCAGGAAGCCGACCTATCGGGGAGCAGGTAATACTGTCATGTTTACCTACTGCATATTGTTACTTTCATGGGAAAGCACGAATCAAAATGCCTAAATACTTACAACACATGGTGCACAGATGTGGGGAAGAGAGAAAGGGAAGGGAGGTAATAGCATTATAAAAATAAACTTCCTCTATTCCTGGGATTCCATATTCCAACTAGAATGCTTGATTGCTCTGGCATAATGCAAGTGCCAGTTACTTACTTGAAACCCCTTCATTTTGGCCCTTGGGTAACAGTGAACAGTAGGTTTCTGTCATCATCGCAGCAGCAGTAGTAGTGCTGGCAGTGGAATATGTAGCAGTAGCAGTCTTACAAACATTGATAATAAGTGATAGGTATAGTTCTTAACATTTTATATGTATTATTTAATTTTTTCAAGAACTCTGAATGTTACTATTAGCAATAGTTTTCAGGTGAAGTGATTGCTAAAAGTCACACATAATGTGAGTCCTCGATGAAATGCAGATGTTCTGATTCCAGAGCTGTCAGTGGTGATTTAATGTGTTATAAAAGTTAATTTTAGGTAGATGTACAAACTAAGAGAATGTGTGTTTCTTAAGTATTATATCATTTAACTAACAGTTATCAATACTTTTATCTGTCTACCATATCATAATTTAAAGTAATTTTCAGGCATTTGTAAGTAATTCAGTGTGAAGTGAAATTGATAAGTAAAAAACTTATAAAAAGCTGTGGTGATGCATGCCTGTAATCACTCAGGAGGCTAAGGCAGGAGCATCTCTGTGAGTTAGAGGTCAACCTGAGCTACATAGCAAGATCTTCTTGTCTCCAAAAATAAAACAAAATGAAACTTACTTTAAAATAGTAAGTTCATAGGAAGTTTTAAACATATCACAAAAAGGTCTTATGTGTCCTTTACCCAGTTTTTCCTAGAGGCCAATTTCTTTTTTTTTTAAGGGGGCTTTTTTATTTTTTAAATGTTTTGTTTTTTGGTACAGGCTGTTGAATGCAGGGCCTC
>PVJX010003885.1:72835-102013 GCA_004027295.1 Dolichotis patagonum
GAATAAAGGGTAGCAACCATACAGCATTCCAAGGAAAAAAGGAAAAGTACAACAATAAAACCTAGGAAATTATTACTTGACTAATTACATACTGACTTCTTGGAAATAGCTGCTCAAATTACAAAGTTAAAGCATGTAAAGTAGACATTCAAACAGTGAGACTGTTAACAGCCCTGCTCCACGATCTGACAAAACAACAGTATGGTCATCCATCTTACCCACTCAAATATACATGCAATTATATCAATAGGGTAAAATTAAATACAACAAAACAGAGCAAAGCGGATCACAAGAAAGCAATGTGAGACATAAATTTCAAAGCTAGATAATTGGAGATATTCACTCTCTATCATATTGACTTTTGTTTTCTTCCAAATAGTTGTCCATATTGTCACATACAGGGAATTCACATGAAACAACCTAGTATGGAATTGATCTGAGCAGGACGAGGAGGGCACTACAGGTCTTCAAGACCAGACATTAGGGAAGCCGTGAATGGCTGTCATAATGTCTCGCATACTCCTCAATAAAAAATTTTTTTAAAAGGGAGTAAAATTAAACACAACAAAACAGAACTGGATGGGATATAAGAAAGCATAAATTTCAAAGCTAGACAACCAGAGATCTTCACTATCTGTCATATTGTCTCTTGTTTTCTTCCAAATGGTTGTCCATGTCTTTGCATATGGGGAGCTCATACTAAATAACATAGCCAATCTTTTCACAAGATGTGTAGTTCACTGGCTCCCACTTGCTAGGCAGGGAGGAGGGGGAGGGGGACACGGGACAGGGGACAGGACGACATGAGATGTCTGATTCTCAGTCCACACGCAGGCAGGATCACAGTCTCCCCCCAGAGACGGGAAGAGTTCCTTGTTCTCCCGCACCCCAAGTCAACCGCACAGTGCAGGTCCCGATGCGCCAGGGTCTCTCCTTCGGGCCGCCGAAAGTCAGCCATGCTCTCAGCTGCCCCCCAGAGAGGGGAGGAGCTCCTTGTTCTCCCAGCACCCTGAGGCAACCGCACGGTGCAGGTCCCAAGGCGCCAGGGTCTCTCCCCTGCAGGCCCCCTAAAGTCCGCCATACTCACCTGCTATTTCTTTCTGATGAATTGACCATTCCATTTCCAAAGTTCTGAAATGGCCAACAGACCACAGAAAGAATTCTCTTTAGGCTCCTGTTTGAAACCAGCAGCTACAGCGATCTGCTGGCCTTACTTCAGGACCACACAGCTCGCTTTTGATAAACTGAAACTATTAATAATACGTGTTTATGTTAGTTTATTCTATACTTACGTAATGTGGCAAAATAAGGAAAATGAGAAGCATAAAGAACTTTGCACATCACCTTTGGGATGATAATAGTTTTCATCTCGTAATGTTTAAGTATATATGGAATTTTAACAGGAAGAAGAAGAGTATGAAACTAAAGGAGGACGCCGGAGAACATGGGATGATGATTATGTGCTAAAGCGGCAGTTTTCTGCATTGGTTCCTGCTTTTGATCCTAGACCTGGTCGCACTAATGTCCAACAAACAACTGACCTAGAAATTCCGCCCCCAGGTATAGAATATTTGAGTGTGATTTAATTTTGAAAGATACCACAAAAGATAGATACATATATAGTTTGAAAAGTAAGATGCTCCTTACACAAGCAGATTATAAGTAAAAATTTCTTGAAAAGCTCCCTTACTCGTTCTTACATATGTATTAGAGGAACAAATCACAGATTTTTTCTTTTTCTCTTTGTGATCCTGGATATTATACTAGCACCTAGTGCATGCTAACCTGCATTCAAACCTGCACTGAACTTCATTCAACTACATGCTAACTCACGAATTGTTTGAAACTTTTAAACTAGGTCTGGTGACTGATGCCTATAACCTCAGCACTCTGGGAGTGAGTCAAGAGGAGAGTAGTTTTGGGTCATCCTTAGTGAGATCCTGTGTCAAAATAAAATGTAAAAAGTAGGGGCTGAGGATACAGCTCAGTGCAGAGGCATTCAGGCTGCAGGACACATGCACATCCAGTGTAGAAAAAGAAAAACCCTGGGTTCTACGTTTGCACTATCTTTAATGCATCATGTACAAGAGGAGAATTTTTCCATCTATTTTCTTCTGGAGAAAAACTGCTAAGAATTCATTTCTATACACTTGGAATGGTGGTTTTAGTTATAGCCTCTGGAGTCAATTGGCCTGGGTGACACCTTCATCACTTAAAACTTTTATAAGGTATCATAGGGGTACCTTAATGACCTCCCTAAAGTTATCCAGCCTGTATTCCAAACATTTTGGGAGCTGAGGCAGGAGAAGTGCAAGTTTTAAGACCACTTGAGCAATTTAGTGTGACTCCTTAAAATTTAAAAAATAACAAAAAGGGTTGGGGCTATAAGTCATTGCTTCCTGGGTTCAATCTCTAGTACTCAAAAATTTTCAGGGCAGAATAGATTTCCAACATCTGGAGCTTATAAATATACATAGGTTTTCTCAGTGTGACAAAGACATTGCAGATATAATGAAGTAAAACTTCTGTGATGGGGAGATTATCATGGAATATCGAGTGTCACCCAGTGTAATCCCGAGTCCTTATAAATGGAAGGCAGAGGAGTCAGGTGGAGAAGATGTGACTAAGAATCATTCAGAGGCCATGAGCTAAGAAATATGCATAGCATCCAGAAGTAAGAAAAGGCAAGGGAAGAGTTTTCCTTAGAGCTGCAGAAGGAATGAATCTTACAAATCCATTTAAGACTTTTGATCCGTAGAGCTATGAGATAAGACCACTAATTGCTGTTTTTTAAACCACCCAATTTATGGTAACGTTTTACTGCATCAATAGGAAACTAATATATCAGATGAGTCCCCTAAACTGCCTAACCCTAAATTTTCACATCTCTTAACAAAGAACGACAGTCTGTTTGACAAAGTGTAGCCTGACTAAACAGGTTAAAAAATTTAAAGGGGTTAGCATGGTGCCTGATGTATGCCTCAGTAAATGTCAGATACTGTAACTAGTTCATAATTCTTTTTTTTTTTTTTTTTTTTTTTGGTACCGGGGATCGAACTCATGACCTCGCGCTTGCAAGGCAGGCACTTAAGCCACTGAACTAAATCCCCGGCCCTAGTTTGTAATTCTTACAAAAGAAGCTTCAAGATGTTAAGTCTGGAGTGTGCTTTTTAGTTGATAGATGCTGTGTTAAATATGAACATAGGTGCACTTTGTAATGTACTATTTCTTTTTTTTTTTTTTGGTACCGGGGATCGAACTCACGACCTTTTGCTTGCCAGGCAGGCACTTAAGCCACTGAGCTAAATCCCCGGCCCGTAATGTACTATTTCATGGGTGAAGATCGACTGAGGTTCAATCAGGATGTTCTCTCAAAAAGGAAAAGCTAGCTGGGCATGGTGGTGTATGTGTGTAATCTCAGCCTTTGGGGCCAGGCTTCATGGAGCATACTTGTAAGCGTAGCACTTAGGAGGCTAAGGCAGGAAGATTGTTGTGAGTTCAAGGCCAGCCTGGGCTGGTGAGTTGAGGCCAAGTTGAACTACATAGGAGAACATTGTATTGAAAAACAAAGACAATCTCTGCGTTTTCGAGGCTGAAGTAGGAGAGTTTCATTTTTGAGGCTGAAGTAGGAGAATTTCCACAAGTGAGCTCAAGACCAGCCTGAACTACATAACGAGACCTTGTCTCAAAACAAAAAAGCCCGTGCAGTGGCACATGCCAGCAATCTTAGGTACTCAGGAATCTGAGGCAGGAGGAATCACAAGTTGTAGGCCAGCCTGCATAGTTTAGTGAGATCCTGTCTATGAAAAGGCTGGCAATATTGCTCAATGATAAAGTGCTTGCCAGCAAAGGTAAAGCCCTGTGTTCAGTCTCTAATACCTCCCCACCATGCTAAAACTGGGCCTGGTAATACATGCTTATAGTCTGAGCATTCAGGAGACTGAAGCAGGATAGCAGTTTTGAGGCCAGCTTGGGCTATGTAGTGAGACCCTAACAAAAAAGAAAGGAGGGAAGGAAGAAAGGAAAGGAAGTGAAAGGAAAAAAGGATTGTAGAGAATATAAATAGGTGTAGACCTTGTGTAGAGATGTTTGACAATGTTTTTCACATTCTGATGAAGTACTTTAGCCACTAGTACTTACACTAAAGAATATTTGCTGTGTATTGTTTTTAATACATTGATGACTACAGATACACCAAGTATGTTGTCAAAGTATTGAAAAAGTCTTTAATTATGTCCAGTAACAGAGATATGGTCCAGTAACAGATACAGTAGGATATTATTTGTGAAAAAAATAGTATTTTAGATGACTGTCATGATAAGAAATAAACATTCAGAGGTAATAAAAAGAGTTAACTCCAAACACATTATCAACCTAATTATATTTGTGTGTCTTTACCTCAAAACTAAGTCATTCATGTAGTGTAGATTTAACTAGTCATTGACCCAGAGTAGGTAGAGATACAAATATTTTTAGTTTTCTGATTAATAAAATAAAAATGTTTCCTAAATATTTATTTTTAGTTATGTGTTTCCAAAACAGGCTTTGTATCATACATACATGTTCTGTTCTAGCACTTTCTCTTTTAAAAAGTTACATGTAATTGTTTCCATTTTTGAGGAAAAAACAAACCAAAAATATTCAAACAAGGAGAGTCATAAGTAGCTGACATCATTTAGCTAATGTATGGCAGAATCATTTGGGTTTGATGTAGCCTTACTTCCTTAGTACAGTGTGCTTTTCCAGACTGGTTGTTAGTATATTTTTACATGCCTTCCTAATTTGCAGGAACACCTCATTCAGAGCTGTTAGAAGAAGTTGAATGCACTCCTTCACCTCGATTAGCCCTCACTTTGAAAGTAACAGGTCTTGGAACAACTCGTGAAGTTGAATTGCCACTCACCAACTTCAGATCAACCATCTTTTATTATGTACAAAAATTGCTTCAATTATCCTGTAATGGCAATGTGAAATCAGATAAACTTAGACGCATTTGGGAGCCAACATACACGTAAGAGATTCTAACTTAATTTTTTTTTAAAAACTTTTAAGCAACATTGTCATAACACATAAGTCAAGAAGCATTGTGTTTGCATTGTTCAGTTTATACCTTTTTTTTTTTTTTTTTGGTACTGGGGATCGAATTTATGACCTTGCACTTGTAGGCAGGCACTTGTGCCACTGAGCTAAACCCCCTGCTCTGTACTGTTTAGATTATTGGAGCAGATAGAAGTACTTCTGACTGATGTAGAATGGCTAAGTTTTAGAATTTGAATGACATTTAGAAATAGTAGTAATTGGGGTGGAGATATAGCTCACCAATTTCATAGCACCTGCCTGGCAAGCTCAAGGTCATGAGCTTGATTCCCAGCACTAAAAAAAAAAAAAGAAAGAAATAGTGTTAATTGTTGAAAAGAATCCATTTGAACTCTTTGATCAAGATTGCATATAAAATCCTATTTTCTTTTTGCTTCTTTATTTGGAATGTATGTGTTAAATTTATTCTCTCTGTTCATTAACATAATTATCAAATATTTATATTATCAAATAAAAATATTGGGCATATTTAACATTTTTGTGTCTTATCTGTAATTTGTAAAGTGAGAGTAGTTGTGTGGAGTTGATGAATTAATTTGTAAAGAGTTTTCAGTACTTTGAGGGATGTAGTATGTGCTTAGTAAGTATTACTTAAAGTGGACTTAATGGTACGCACCTGTAATCCTGGCACTGTGGGAGACTTACATAGGGGATTTTTTTTTTTTTTTTTTTGGTACCAAGGATTGAATTCATGACCTTGAGGTTGCCAGGCAGGCGCTTACACCACTGAGCTAAATCCCTACCCCTGACATAGGGGATCTTAAATTTGAGCTCGCCTGTGTAATTTAGCAACTTAGCAAGTTCCTGTCCCAGTACAAAATAAAAAAGAGCTGGACATGTTGCTCAGTGTGAAAGCTGTTTTCAATCTCTATACTATAAAAAAAGTATAATAGTCACTCATGATAATAATGTAAAGATTAAATTATTTTCTTATAATTATTTTCTTATAATAATTCTTGTAACTTTTATGTGTTTTCTTATGGTCTCAACATCATTGATAAGCTTATATAATGTCCAGTTGTAATTTAAGTCTTTTTTAGAAGACTTTTTTGTAAAAGTACTAAATTTATAAATCATAACTTGAGAATATGGTTTCTGCAACTTTCCCTTGTATTTAACAAATTATTTTTTCTTTAAAATTTTTCCTGAAGCTGAGTGGCACACCCTTGTAATCTTAGCTTTCCAGGACGCTGAGGCAGGAGGATCACAAGTTGGAGCCCATCCTGGGCATCTAACCCTGACTCAGAATAAAATAGAGAGCGCTGGGGTAGAGTGGTAGAGCCCTTGCCTAAGCATGCACAAGGCCCTGGGGTTCCATCATAATGCTTGAAAAAAAACTTTAGAGGTCAGTGCTTAATGCAGCATATATCTAGTGAATGATACCATTCATATGCATTTTTTTGAGTTAGAGCTTTAATACAAGTAACTACAAATCATTTGATTTATGAATTAACTAATAATATCTTCTTGTTTAGAATCATATACAGAGAAATGAAGGATTCTGACAAAGAAAAAGAAAATGGGAAAACGGTAAGTTAGTTTTAGAAATGGTCCTTATTCTTAACTACTAGTAAAAAAGAAAGGAAAAGCTAACACTGCTGCATTTGAACACTTGAGAGGAAAAATGACTAACTGGAATTCTTTAGATTATATGCATGATCTTAAAGCTCCCTCATGTAATAATGCATGTGAAATATTACAGACTGTATATGTGGGAAAGGCCAACATTTGGTTTTTCCTATTATAGGGCTGCTGGTCTGTAGAGCATGTGGAACAGTACCTTGGCACTGATGAATTACCAAAGAATGACTTGATAACCTACCTGCAGAAGAATGCAGACGCCGCTTTCCTGCGCCACTGGAAATTAACTGGCACTAATAAAAGTATTAGAAAAAACAGAAATTGTTCTCAGCTCATAGCTGCATATAAGGTATATATTGGCATCAAAAAAACTATTTCGAAAGGAATGGCTTTGTGCTTTGTTTTGTAGCTTTAAAAGCTTAAGGAGGCTATGGTTGTAGCTCAGCAAGAGAGCGCTTGCTTAATGTGCGCGAGGTATTGTGTTTGTTTCCCAGCACCACACACACAGACAAGCTCAAAAAGCAGAGAGGTACAGTGGAACATTTTGTAAAAAATGAATTTGCGTAACATTGTCAGTGGGCCAATACTAAAATTTCAAATATGGTTTGTAGCATTGGATCTCAGTATAGATTTCTTTAACTGGAGATTTTAATGATTTTATTTTATTTGGCATTTTTAATGGTTTATATAACACATTGATGTTTGTGTGTGTCTTTTGTGATACTGTGTTTATATTTCAAAAGGAGGCAGTTGTAATACCAACTGAATGACATAAAGCATTCTTAAAAATGTGATTAATGTGCAATTTCACTTACTATTTCTTCAGGATTTTTGTGAGCATGGAACAAAGTCTGGATTAAGTCAGGGGGCCATTTCTACTCTTCAGAATAGTGATATTCTTAATCTGACAAAAGAACAACCTCAGGCCAAAGCAGGCAATGGACAGAGCTCTTGTGGAGTGGAAGATGTTCTTCAGCTTCTGCGTATTCTGTATATAGTTGCAAGTGATCCTTACTCAAGAATGTCCCAAGAAGGTCTGTAACAAGCCTTATTTCATTTCTATAGTATTTTAAAAACCAGTGTATTTTATTAATTTTATTCATTAATTTTCTAGATGGTGACGAGCAGCCTCAGTTTACGTTCCCACCAGATGAATTTACTAGCAAAAAAATCACAACAAAAATTTTGCAGCAGATTGAGGTAATAAAATCACTTCAATGAACTTTTTATTGTAAAACTGTTGGACTTTTCAGTATTCTGTTTCCTTTTCTGCCTCCTAATACATCCTTTCCTTTGTATTCAGTAATTTGGGCCATGTGGTCTTTGTGATTATTAAATTACATTAACGAACTGAAATTGACTTTTAGCACTAAAACAATATTATTTGTTAATTTGCAGGAACCATTGGCATTAGCCAGTGGGGCTCTGCCAGACTGGTGTGAACAGCTAACCAGCAAGTGTCCTTTTCTGATACCATTTGAAACTAGACAGCTTTATTTCACATGTACAGCGTTTGGTGCATCAAGGTAGGGAGTACATCTTTTTATTTTAGGATAAGTATATTTTTTGCATTACGTAAATTTGAAACATATGAATACACTGTTTTGTTGTTGTTTGTGGTATTAGAGATTGAATCCGGGGCCTTGTGCATGCCAGGCATGTGCTCCACCATTGAGCTACATCCCCAGACATTCTTAAAGTTTTATTTTGTGACAGGGTCTCACTGACTTGTCCAGGATGGCCCCTGGCAAACATAGTGTTAAGCCTGATGGCATCATCAGGCATGGTGGTGCAACCTGTAATCCCAGTACTCAGGAGGCTGAGGCAGGACGACCACTACAAGTTCAAGACCAGCCTGAACCTCCAAAAAAACCACACACCAAAAAAAGAAGAAAAAAAAAGGACTGACGGCAGGAATTAAGTTTTATTTATTTCTTTATTTTTTGTCTTTTTGAGACAGGGTTTCATTGTGCAGTTCAGGCTGGCCTTGAACTCTCAGCAGTTCTCTTGTCTCAGCCTCCCAGGTGCTGGGATTGTAGGTGTGTACCACTACATGTGGCAAATTTTGTATTCTTGTAAAAAAGTTGTCATCATTGGAGATCTTCTGTATCTACTTATATATGTGCTTTATTAGCGTAGTCTAGGTTGAGTCAGATTCTTCCATCACCTAACATTTAGTAACACACGAATAATTGTTACAATTCTTAGAAATACCAAATGAAGTGCTTTCAGGTAGCTCTAGTATTTTTTAAATATATTTTCCTTCTGACCATCATATTTTATCATACAAAATACACTGATAGTATACTACCTAATATATTGCATAATTTACTTAATTTTTCTTTGTCTTCTTTTACTAGATCAAAATTTCATGAAGGGAGGAACTTAAGGTTGTTTTGCTCACTGCTCTAGCTGAGGGGCCTAAAACACCTGTAATTGCTATTTTGTAAACAATTGTATGCCTGAATATTCTGTCAAAGTAGATCTAAAATCCTAATTTAAAATGTAGCTGTTTTCTTTCCTGATAAGTTATATTTTTCTAACATTTAATACTATTTATAAAGCATTTGTATCAATAGGCCTATTGTGACAAATGGCATTGCTTGGGTTTTATAAATGAAATTGATTCTCAAAGTACATAATTGATTTGCTTAAGATTACTAAAAAAAATAGTAGCACAATTGAGAGAATGGAACTTTCATCTTCTTATTCTGAGTTAGAGGTTCTTTCTTTCACCCTGGATGAATTAGTTTTGTGTCGTTTAACCATTCTGACGGTGGTTTTCAGTTTGTATCATAGTAATAATGGTAAGTATATATATATTCTCTTAAAGGAACTGTTTGTATTTTGCATCATTTGAGGCTGGACCACAGACTTTATTTAATCACTAACATAAAAAGGGAAAAGGTAGACCCAGTACTTTGCTTGTTTAAAAGAGATTATAATTCAAAGAATTTCATACATTTACTTAGAAAGGAAGCAGTTTTTGTTCAATTAAAAAATAGTATTTCCCTGGGGTCGGTGGCAAATATCTGTAATCCCAGCACTCAAGAGGCTGAGGCAGGAAGACTGCAAGTTGGAAACCAGCCTGAACTACATACCAAGTTTAAGGCCAGCATGGGATATTATATAGTAAGACACTGTCTCAAAAAAGGGTGGGAGGGGCTAAGAATATAGCTCTGTGTGAAGGCCTTGGGTTCAGTCCCCATTACTGCAAAAGAAAAGAGGAGAGAAAGTTTAAAAATCTCCCAGATAAACACTATCTTTTATAGTTTCTAGTCTTTGTATTCTGTTGCTGGTTTACTAGTATATTCAGCTGCTGTAACTACATAGATATTTTTCTATTTCAGAGCAATAGTGTGGTTGCAAAACCGACGTGAAGCCACTGTAGAGCGAACAAGGACCACAAGCAGTGTAAGGCGAGATGATCCAGGAGAGTTTAGAGTTGGTCGTCTCAAGCATGAAAGAGTAAAAGTTCCACGAGGTGAATCACTAATGGAATGGGCTGAGAACGTCATGCAAATACATGCAGATCGGAAATCAGTTCTTGAGGTAACTCATACAAAATAATACTATTTTTGGAAGAAGGAATGATACTTGATGAACCAGCCAATATTTTGTTTAAAAACTCAGGTAAACTTGAAAAGGGATTTTTATGAGGAGGCGGTCTGTTTCTTACAGAGCATCTCATAAAGAGAATGCTGGATCATCTCTTCAGGAGTCAGGATCTTGTAAACTCTTCTTTTGCAGGGGGCACGGGGGTCTGCAGTACTGGAGGTTGAATCTGGTGCGTTGTACTGAGCTACCTCTTATCCTGCCAGCCTGCCTATCTCTATCTATCTGTCTATCTATCTATCTATCTATCTATCTTTATTGGTACTGGGACTTGAACTCAGGACCTCAGGCTTGCCAGGGAGACGCTATGCCACTGAACTATATCCCTGGCCCTCCCTTTTTATTTTTTTGTTTCAAGGTAGTCTGGATATATTGCATAGACTGGCCTTGAATTCACAATCCTGTTGCTTCAGCCTCCCAAGTATCTGGGATTATAGACATGCACCATGTCAGGTTTAGAATTTTATATACTTAATGAACAGTAAAGAATATCTGCACTTGTGCTCTGGCAAAGTCTGAAGACCACTACCCACTTCTTAATGAAGTTAAAACTGAATAATAATACAAAGGATTCTTTTTGGCTTTTGAGACAGGGTCTCACTATGTAGCCCAAACTGATCTCAAACTTGTGGTAATCTTCCTGGCTAAACCTCCCAAGTGCTAGGATTATAGGTGTGTGCCACCACACTCATCCAGGATTCTTTTTAATAGAGTAAATTTTGTTCTGTTAAGCTGTTCTATTAGATAATCTGCATTTTTGGAATGCATTGTTTTATAATTGTTATTTCACCTACACTATATTTGGTATTATATTATTAGTATTGAGAGATGTTACAGCAACTGATAGTATAGAATTCCATATATTTACTGTAGAGATGCTGTTGTAGATATTATTGATTCTATCCCATAAACATAGTACTCCTATCACAGCTATGAACCAGTTGGTTTGATCTTTTGTATCTTAAACTGGTTGTGAAGATGTCTAGAAGTCTAGACAGTGTACAAAGTTTTATTGCTTTCACTTTATATACAAACTTTCTTTGCCTTTATTTTATTTCTCTTATCTTTATATTTTTCTAGCCTAAGTAACCCTCAGTTTTTTCTTTTACCATATGCTGTATGTTTTTATAAGAAATTTCAGATCATTTGGAAGAGGCAGATACAGTCAAAAACATTTAAAGTGATTGTCTAAAGTTACAAATAAGTGGAAGAATGTAGGTGTTAGTATCCCTGAGACACACCTAACAATCTGTATACCAGCATTTTCCTAAAAGATACAGTGGTACCTTGATCTTGATTCATGAACACTTTTATTTGCAAACAGAAGCATTTGGCACTTGAGAAACTGAGGCATGAAAATCGTTTGCAGGTTCAAGACCAGCCTGGGCTACAAAGTGAGCCCAAGGCCAGCCTGAACTGCATAGCAAGACCCTTTCTCAAAAAGATGCCCCCACCCCCCCCAAACAAAAAAAAACCAAAAAACAAAACAAAACCACACACACAGAAGTACTGGGCAAAATTTCATTTTTGTTTGCAGACTGTGCATCAGGTGACAGACATGACTGTGGCCATCTTTGCCAAAATCATAGACCACATGAAGTCAATAACCTGAGATACCACTGTAATTATTCTGCAGAATGTTGTAAGAAGTAACTGTGTGTGAAATGTGTTCAATACAGTGCTTAAGTATGTAATTACAACAGATGGCACTCTTCTCTTTCTAGAAAAGCTAGAATAAAATTCCTGTATTGCTTTTAATATACTTCACTGCTGTTGTTTAAAAAAAAAAAAAGCTATGCCACTGGATCAGATATGATATGTCTTAGCATATTTTAAATATATTAAAATAAAAAATAATTTTACTTTTCTCCATCATTTATTTGTTCGTATTTTAGGTTGAATTTTTAGGAGAAGAAGGTACTGGTTTGGGACCCACATTAGAGTTTTATGCTCTGGTGGCGGCAGAATTCCAGAGGACTGACTTGGGAGCATGGCTTTGTGATGATAACTTCCCAGATGATGAATCTCGTCATGTAAGATTTCTCGTTTTGTGATTTGAGTTACGATTCTGCTTTTGGAAAGTGTAAGATTCTGCTTTCAGAACTTAGCCAGGTTTTCTGTCTCTAAATTTATTACTAAATAATCTTGATGTTAAAATATTTCTAAAAGATAAAATTCATTCAACAAAAAGCTATTTAATAAAATATGTATAAAATTTTAGAGAGTGGATTCATGAAAATGTTTTTAATGTTTGTTTTTTCTCCCTTGGGTAAGATGATAATGATGGATGTAGTTACTGTGTAGTTACTGTGAGCTTTGATTGAGTTTTCTTTGCATTTTTGCCACTAAAATATTAGGTTGACCTTGGCGGTGGAGTGAAACCTCCTGGATACTATGTACAGAGATCATGTGGCCTGTTCACAGCACCGTTTCCACAAGACAGTGATGAGCTTGAAAGGGTCACAAAACTCTTCCATTTCCTTGGAATTTTCTTGGCCAAGTGCATTCAAGACAATAGACTTGTAGACTTACCTATTTCTAAACCTTTCTTTAAGCTTATGTGTATGGGTGACATTAAAAGCAATATGAGTAAACTGATCTATGAGTCACGAGGTGATAGAGACTTACACTATACTGAAAGTCAGTCTGAAGCTTCGACAGAAGAAGGTCATGATTCACTCTCAGTAGGAAGTTTCGAAGAAGATTCAAAATCAGAATTTATTCTTGATCCCCCTAAGCCCAAACCACCAGCTTGGTTTAATGGGATTTTGACATGGGAAGACTTTGAACTAGTGAACCCACACAGAGCCAGATTTTTAAAAGAAATTAAAGACCTTGCCATCAAAAGACGCCAGATTTTAAGCAACAAAGGTCTTTCTGAAGATGAGAAGAACACGAAATTACAAGAACTAGTGCTGAAGAATCCATCAGGTTCTGGACCTCCACTTAGCATAGAGGACTTAGGGTAAGTTTTGTGTATGTATTCTTCAACTAATAAGTTCTAAAGCTTCTGGTTCTCTTTTCCATTGGTTCGTAGTATATGGGTAAGCTGTCAGCAACAGTAATATGCTATAACAATTTGACCGTTGGTTTAGTAATGTCATAATGATAATACTTACAGTGCCACTGTATAGCTTATTACTAACTATCAGACCTCTGGAAGATTATCTTAACTTTCCAAATATAATATGTTTGTATATGTTGTGCAAAAATCCAAAGCTTACAATATTTATATATTGCCTATTTGGCAAAGCTTGAAAATTGGTTGGTATGTAAGCTTTTATCCCTAATCGTTGTTAGTAACTGCTTCAAGCCATTTTTTCCTTTCCTTTCTTTTCCCTTTCCCTTTCCTTTCCCTTCCCTTTCCTTTCCTCTCCCTTTTCTTTCCTTTCCCTTCCCTTTCCTTTCCTTTTCCTTTCCCTTTCCTTTCCTCTCCCTTTCCTTTCCCGTTCCTTTCCCTTTCCTTTGCCTTTCCCTTTCTTTCCTTTTCCTTTTTCCTTTTTTCCTTTTTCCCTCTTTCCTCTTTTCCCTGTCCTTTCCCTTTCCCTTTCCCTTTCCTTTTCCTTTTCCTTTTCCTTTTCCTTTTCCTTTTCCTTTTCCTTTTCCTTTCCTTTCATACAGTCTCATTTTGTAGCCCAGGTTGGCCTTTAACTCACTGTGTTGCCTAGGCTGACTATAAACTTGCAACAGTCCTGCTTCAGCCTCCTGAGTATTGGGATTATAGGTGTGCATCACTTACAAGCCTGCAAATATTTTGATAAAATTCTTTTATAATTACCATACCCTTCAGCATATTTTCTTGTTTGGGGGTTGACTATAAAAGGCTTTCCTATTTTTTCCTGTTCTTTCCTGATACTATTGGAAAGTTATATTTGATAAATGTTTATTCTATGTGCTGTATAACAGTGTTTCAGTCAACAGTGTACCATATATACATATTGAAGACGGTTCAGTAATATTTAATTCAGTTGAAAATTTCTGTCACCTGGCATTTTTACTGTACCTTTCTATGTTCAGGCATTTTTTTTCCATATTTTTTAGTATTTTGAGATAGGGTCTTGCTATGTAGTTCAGATTGGCCTTGAACTCACTGTGTAGGCCAGGCTGACTTTGAAATTGCAGTGATCCTCCTGCCCTTAGTCTCCTAGGTGCTGGTATTACAAATGTTCACCACACCTTGCTGTTTAGATAGTTTTAGATAGACAAATACTTACCGTTGTGTAATTGTCTACAGAATCCATTACAGTAAGATATGCTATATGTTTTTCTAGAGTTGGAACAGTAGATTATATACCGTGTAGTTTAGGTGTATATAGGAAGCTGTATGATTGAGGTTTGTGTAAATGTATCCTATGTTCTAGTTGTTTGGTTGGGATTTTTTTTGTTGTTGTTAGGGTTTTTTTGTTGTTGTTGTTGCTGTTGTTTTGAGACAGGGTCTCATTGTTCAGGCTGGGCTTGAACTCACTTTGTAGCCTAGGCTGGCCTTGAACTCCTAGCAATCCTCCTGCTTAAGCCTCCTTAGTGATGAGACTACAGGTGTGCACTGTCACGCTCAGCCTGTCCTATGTTTGTACAATAGCAACAAAATCTTCCCTCTCTGGAGTAATAGGGACCTACTTTTAATCCTTATTTCTTTGTTTCCATACATTCTTTGTTACAGGAGCAGAGTGAATTAACCATAAAAATAGGAGAAAAGTGTATTAGACTGTAAATCACATATAAAATAAGAACACAACTTTGTATGATACAGAGCTGGTGAGCTCTAGGCTGAAAAGTGTCTAGTAAGATACTTTCCTTATCATTAAATGATGCATGACTGTTTAAGGATTTTTTTGCCCTTAAATACATATATTTTCTGTATAAAGTATGAATAACTTTAGTGAAGCAATAGTTTCTTCTTGAGAGGTAAAAACTCTCACTGGTATAAGTATGTTTCTACTGTAATTCATTACAAAAATCTTTAGTTCATTTATTTTCTGCCATTGGAATGAAATGGAAAGGTGGTTCTTTCATGCGAAGTTAAGGTAGGTTCATCTTTGCGAAGTTAAGGTAGGTTTGAGAACAATTGACTTAGAAGTTTATTTGTTAGCTGGAAAATATAGCTCAGGGGCATAAGCACCTGCCTGGCAAGTGCAAGGTCCTTAGTTTGATTCCTAGCAACAAAAGAAAAAAGTTTTTCTTTTTGAAATCTTTTTTTAAAAATCTTGCATTGGACTGGGGGTTTAGCTTAGTGGCATAAGCACCTGCCTGGCAAGCACGAGTTCATGAGTTCGATCCCCGGTACCGCCAAAAAAAAAAAAAAAAAAAAAGTAAGTAAGTAAATAAATAAATAATAAAACTCTTGCATTGTTGAGGATCCAGGCCTTGCACATGCTAGGCAGGTGCTTTACCACAGAATTTATATCTTTGACCCTAGCCTACTAGATTCTGTGCATAGAATCTTGCACTTAAAAATTGGGCCTCTGGTAGTGGACTGTGTATTTAATCTCCAGCACCACTAAACAGACGAACAAATAAAGGCTTCATGTTTACACCTAAGATAGTGTAATCTTATTGTTGGAGGAGAGGGCCATTTATAGTTTTGGCAGCAATGTTATAAAAAAATTAAATACCAATAGTTGCTAAGTATCATTTAATCTAATTTTTTTCGTTTATTCAGTTTAAATTTTCAGTTTTGCCCTTCTTCAAGAATATATGGTTTTACAGCTGTGGATCTCAAGCCAAGTGGTGAAGATGAGGTAAGATTTTGCATTTACTATGGTTGCTAAGTTGTGAAACATCCTTTTAACAAGACCAGTTGTGCTAGGTGCTGCTGAATTCATCATGACTGGCAATTTTTCTTTTGCAGATGATAACTATGGATAATGCTGAAGAATATGTGGATTTGATGTTTGATTTCTGTATGCATACAGGTATTCAGAAACAGATGGAAGCCTTCCGAGGTAATTGAAAGGATAATTATCCCTCCTTTTGCTTTGAGACAGTGGAAATCAAGGTGCAGTGCTAGTAGTCACTATACCTGCCCTCTAGTGCTTTAGATAGTTAGGTCCCAGGGCCAGGGATATAGTTCAGCAGCATTAAGTGCCCGCCTGGCAAGTGCAAGGTCCTGGGTTTGATTCCCGGTACCAAAAAGATAGGTTGTACAGAGTACTCACATTGGGTTGGAACATTTGCAAGTCACATTTGCAAGTCACACTGGATCCTCATTTTGTGCATGTGGAGTTAGGGGACCTGCTTTTGGCCCTTCCTTTGTTGCATATTGTACGTTACATGATGAGTTCTTGAGGTGAAGATGGGACAAAGTATATTAGACTGTAAATCACTTTTGAAAACAAGAACACAACTTTGTCTCTTGTACGATACAGAGCTAGGTTGAGCTCTAGGTTGGGTACTTATAAAAATTTGGCTGGTGACTGTTGACCAAAATACATAGTGATCAGTTACTCTCTCATCACATTTGTCACGTTAAGCAGAGATGCCTGTACTTAAAGCCATAGCACAGTTTTAATTTCAAACTATTCTAGTTTATAATTAAACATTTATGAACTTTTTTCCATCTTTTATTTAGTTGACTTGAAATTTGATCTGTTGTAATCATATCTTACTTAAAAGCTGAGTTGTTTTCTTTTTTCTATATGTATAATGAAGATGGATTTAATAAAGTTTTTCCAATGGAGAAATTAAGTTCCTTCAGCCATGAAGAAGTCCAGATGATTCTTTGTGGAAACCAGTCACCATCCTGGGCAGCAGAAGATATTATCAATTACACTGAACCTAAGCTGGGCTATACACGTGACAGGTATGTTTTGATAATTTCAAAAATCTACAAAATCGTTTATGTCTAAAAATCCAATGGCAAGTTCTCTAAAGAATTTTAACTCGGGCTGGGGATTTAGCTCAGTGGCAAGCTGAGCGCCTGCCTGGCAAGCGCGAGGTCGTAAGTTCGATCCCCGGTACCAAAAAAAAAACAAAACAGAATTTTAACTCAATGAATTGTATTCATAAAATAAATGTAGAAGTAGTAAAGATACCAAGATGTATATCTTTTGATAAGGCTGAGGGTACAAAAAAGACAATTGAATTGTATCTTGTGTTAACATTCATTTTCTCATTACATTTTACTTTTTTTTTTTTTTTTTTTTTTTGGGTACTGGGGATTGAACTCATGACCTCGCGCTTGCCAGGAAGGTGTTTAAGCCACTGAGCTAAATCCCCAGCCCTTCTCATTATATTTTAATTGTTCATTATTTTTAAACTTTAGTAAATTGTAAACTCTAAGGCTACATTTTGTATATGTCAAAATACTAAACATAAGCATACAAATTGTGTGTACATCTTAGAGAATTTTTATAAAATGAGCATACCTATGTATTGGTACCCAGATTACAAACTTCAAAAAGTCTCCTTTTTACCATATTTTCTAGTAATTAAATCAATATTCATTGATTAATTTTGCTTAGTTTTTAGCTTTAATAAATGAAGTCCTGTAATGTACATTTTTTATGGTTTCATTTAAGTACATCTCATTGATGGGAAATATTTTACACAAATTTATCATAAGGTAATTAATTGCTTTATCAGAACAAAAATTGTTTTTTTGTCCCTTTTATTAAATTTAACCTCATTAGAATTAATTATACATGTATATCTTGGGTTTTTCTCTGATTGATAGCTTTAAGCTTTATAGCTATCAATCTTACATTGATCTTACATTCCACTGCTATTACTGTTTGTAAGGATAAGACGTTCTTCAGGGGACTCTGAGGTTTTAATAGTAGCATATGTCAGCCTATTTCATATCCCATAGTCTTTAAATAATTCTATTCTTTGGATATGTGGGTATTGTTTTTGGGGTCAGTTAATTGCTGGCTTTACAAAGTAATGGTGATGCTTTCTGCTTATACCTGCTGTCAAATCAGTATAACGAGACTTTTGTTCTTTTAGCCCTGGTTTCCTGAGATTTGTGAGGGTTTTATGTGGGATGTCTTCAGATGAAAGGAAAGCATTCCTGCAGTTTACCACTGGTTGTTCAACTCTACCCCCAGGTGGACTGGCTAACCTGCATCCCAGACTCACAGTTGTACGCAAGGTACAAACTCTCTAATAATGCAGAATCTAAATGGAATTTAGTTACTTAGGGTTAAAAGGAATAAAATATTTAAACTGACAGTCTTGATATTTTCACTCTCTTTCTATAGGTTGATGCTACTGATGCAAGCTATCCATCAGTCAATACGTGTGTGCATTACCTGAAGTTGCCTGAATATTCTTCTGAGGAAATCATGAGGGAGCGCTTGCTAGCTGCTACAATGGAGAAAGGCTTTCATCTCAATTGAGTTTTGACGTGCAATGGGAGACATCAGACTTGAAAAATATTAGTGAAGCCTCTTGTGTTTGTGTGCAGAGAAGTGTATGATCCTCCACGCTAATGACACATGCCTTTTTTTCCACCATTAAGGCTTTCAGAACATGTGGGATAAGTTTCTTAGCTGCTAATGACAAATAAATCCTTTACCCAGCCAGCAGGTGTATAGCACAGAACACTGTGCTGTTTTACAAGGGCTTATGTGACTGGAATTAGGTGGTCCTACTTGACTGTTCCAAAGAGCAGCTTCTCAGACTTCAGTGTTCACTGCTAAATTTCTAACAGTGTGTTTATCTAAAGTTTGTCATTTCATTCTCAATACACTACAGTTTGCCATCACTGATGTCCGTTTCGCTGGCTTTTAAGCTACTTGGTCAGAAATCCTTTCTTAAAACATAGAGAGTTAATGAGCATCTCAAGCTTTTTCTTTTCCTTTTTAATGATGCCTGCACTATCAGATTATTCTAGTGTTTTCTCTTTTGTTTGGCATATAATCATGCACAACCTTTTTATTTCTTTGAGGTGGGAGTATATTTTTATTTCCTAAATGCCATACTATAAAGATCAAATTCTTAAGTGTGTTTGTGCAGCTCAAAAATAAAGATATATTAAGAAGGGGGGGAACACTGGTCTAGGTGCAAGGCACACTTAAAGCAAGTTTTATGTTTGGTTGTATTTTCTTTGTATATTATAAACATTTATTTAACTTGTTGCAGTTTGAAGTAAAAAATTCCAAAATGTATGCTCAACAATAATCATTAAAATGTTTGCAGCGTACAAAACTGTGTCATGTGACTAATTTAATGCAGTAATCAGATCTAAAAGCTTAACTAGATAATTTTTATTCTGAATTGTTCAAATTTAGTTTGCTGAGATTATGATGAAGAATTCTACTTTTCTTTAGTACTTACTGAAATTGGAAAACTAGAAGAAATATTTACATACTTGTGATTCACTTTTAATGTTAAGTTGTAAAATATCAGCTGGAAATGGTCAGTTTTGTGTGTTAACTTTATAAATAGTAAGTCCACCATTACCACTGTATCTGCAGCAAGTCTAAAACCATTTGTTCTTGTTTCTTTGAGACAAGGTCTGACTGTGTAGAGGATAGGCTAAACCTGAAACTCGAGATTCTCCTGCTTCAACTTCCTAAGTGCTGGGATTACTGGGGATGCCACCACACCCAGCTCAGAATGATTTTTAAATGTTAATGTTTGTGTGAAAAGAAACCACCAGCATATTTCTATTTTCTGGCTTTAAAGAAGGGGTTATACTGCCATTTTCCAAGCTCCTATAATTAACACATCTGTGTGTATAGGTGGAATAAATGTCACTAGGCCTGATTTTTCCAAGTAGCTTTTTTTAAGGCACTAAGAGCATATTTGAAATTGCCTAGTAGTTACCTGTTTAAAAGGTATGTTATGATCTTTCTACATTTAGAAGAAGTAACTCCTACTATATAGTCAGTGCTTTGAGTACAGTTGTCCTCTGATATCCTCACAGGATTGGTTGTAGGATACCTTAAAAATCAAGGATACTGAAATCTCATATAAAATGATATAGAGTTTCCATGTAACCTGTGCCTGTGATGGTGAACCTGTGGCACATGTGTTGCAGCTGCTGTTCATTATCATTGAAAGCTTTGAAAGTTCACCATCACTGACCTATTTATGCACGCTGTGTATATTTTTTATTTTTTTTAAAAGACAGAGTCTCACTATACAGTTCAGGCTGGCCTTGAACTATGTATCCCATGTTAACCTTGAACTTGGCAGTGATCTTTCTGCCTCAGTCTCCCAAGTGCTATGACTACAGGTGAATGCCAATATGCCTGGAAACCTCTTTTTCTTTTTTTTTTTTTTTTTTTGGTACTGGGAATTGAACTTATGACCTGGCTCTTGCCAGGCAAGTGCTTGTGCCACTGAGCTAAATCCCCAGCCTCCAGGAAACCTCTTGTATACTTTAAATCCTCTAGATCATGTAATAGAATAAAAGTGCTATGTAAATATTTTATCATGTTTGTAGTACATAATGATTACATTCATTTAGGGGTATTGGTACATGTACATGACATCTTAATTCAGTTTTTATCCGCTTTTCCTCATCTTCCATCTTCTCCCATCTCTTGGACTCTTTATTTTGTGTATGTTTGTAGTACATAAAGATCACATTTCTCCTAGGTACACATTTCTCCTTGGTGTAGGTACATGACATAATTCATTTTTTATTCCACCTCTTGTCTCATCTCTTCCCTTCCTGTGCGCTAAAGATTTATTTTGCTCTTTATTTATATTGTGGGTTTCTCATATAAGAACAACCATGCAGGGCTGGGGGTTTAGCCCAGTGGTGTAAGTGCCTGCTTGGCAAACGTGAGGTCGTGAGTGCGATCCCCGGCACCAAAAAAAAACAAAAACAAAAAAAAACCCCACAACCATGCAATATTTAAGCTTATGTGCATGACTTATTTATTATGGTCTAAAAGTACATCCAGTTTCCTACAAAAGACTATCCTTTGTGGCAGATTAGTTACTCCATTGTATAAATGCTACAATTTCTTTATCCATTCATCTGTTAGTGAACATATCTTTCCAAGATTTAGCTGTTGTGAATTGTGTTGCTGTAAACATGGGTATGCACGTATCACTATAGTATTATTAACTTTTGGGAAGGTATCTGGAAGAGGAATAGCTGAGTCAAATGGAGTTTCTAGTTTTAGTTTTTCAAGGAAGCTCCATACTGATTTCCATAGTGGTTGTACTAGGAAACATTCCCACCAACAATGAAGAATTTTTTTTTCTCTAGCATTTAATTTTATTTGATGACAGCCATTCTTTCTGGCATGAGATAGGATTTCAATAATGCAAGTAATCTTGAATATTTGTTCATGTATTTATTGGCTGTACTACTGAGAAGTGTCTTCATTTCAGTTGCCCACTTTTTGGCTGTTTTATTTTGAAGGGTCTAAACTTTCTCTTTCTTTCTTTCTTTCTTTCTTTCTTTCTTTCTTTCTTTCTTTCTTTCTTTCTTTCTTTCTTTCTAGTTCTTTATATAGTCTTATTAGTTCTCTGAGGAATAACTGGCATAATTTTTTTTGAAACAGGGTATCGTTATGTAGTTCAGGCTGGCCTCAAAACTCATGGCAATCCTCTTGCCTCAGCTTCCCAGGTGCTGGGATTACAGGCATGCACTAGCATGCCTGATCTTTTTTTCCCATTCCATAGGTCATATCAATCTGGTGAGTGGTTGTTTCCTTTGCCAGGCAGAAGATCCTTAATTTGATAGGATCCAATTTTGTTGATTCTTGATACTAATTTTTGTACAACCAGGATTCCTTTCAGAAAGTCCATGCCTGTGCCTTCAAGAGTTTTACCTATTTTGCCTTCTAACAGGTTGTTTCTGCTTAACATCTAGGTCTTTGATCCATTTTTATTCTTATTTTAGTACATAGTGAGAGACGTGGGTCTAGTTTCAGTCTTCTGAATGTGCATAAGCCAGTTTTCCCAGCACCATTTGTTAAAAGAGGCTATCTCCTCCAGCAAGTTTTTGGCCCCCTTGTGAAAGAAACATCAGGTAGCTGAGTGTGCTTGAGGTGGTTTCTGTATCCTCTTTTGCTTCACTGATCCATGTCTCTGTTTTTTCCCCAACACAATACTGGTTTGATTACTGTCATTTTGTAGTAACTTGAAGTCCAGGATGTTGATGCCTTTTGCTCTTGTTGACAAGGCTTGCTATTCTAGGTGTTGTCTCCTTCCAAAGTAATTTTAGCATTGTTTTCCTTAGTTCTGTGTGGAATGCTATTGGCATTTTGATTGGAATTGCTTAAATCCATGTATCAATTCTGGAAGTACAGCCATTTTGACAATGTTGGTTCCTATTGAACAGGAGATACCTTCCCATTTTTTGATATTCTTAAGTTTCTTTTTTTAGGGTACTGTAGTTTATTTTGCAGAAATCTTTTACTTCCTTGGTTAGGTTAATGTGTAAATATTTAATTTTTGTTGATGCTACTATGAAAGATATTGTTTTCCTAATTTCTCAACGAGTATATTATAGGTAAACAGGAACCCCATTGATTTTTGTGTTGATCTTGTATCCTGCTATGCTACTGAATTTGGTTATTAATTCTAGTCCTCTGGTAGACTTTATTGGGTCTTCTATGCAGAGTATCACATCATCTACAAATAAAGATAATTTGATGCTTACCTGCTTTTTTATGTCCAGTAGTGTTTGTTTTATTAAGTTGGTGTTCCAGTGTTTGGTTCATATATATTTATAGTAATCTCTTCTGGTGAATTGTTCCCATAATCAGTATTTCACCTTGTTTGTTTCTTTTGATCAGTTTTGGCTTGAAATGCACTTTGTCTGAGATTAAGATCAGACCCCTGCCCCCCGGGCTCTTGCTGCATAGAATTTGATTTTAATCTGTGAATTTCTTTATGGACTAAATGTGTTTCTTATATACTACATATCATTGGGTTTTGTTTCTTGATCCATTCTGCCAGTCTGTCTTTTGATGAAGGAATTGAGACCATTCACATTCAGAATTAGTACTGAACGGTAATGCCTTATTCCTGTCTTTGAAGTATTTTTCCTATTACTGGTTTCCTTATTTTTTTTCCCTTCTGTGTAAGTGCTTATCCTCCAGGTATATTCATTCTATTTGACTTCCTATTATTGTTCACTTCACTGTCTCTTTCTAGGATATCCTTGAGATTTTTTTTTTTGTATTGGGGATCAAACTCATGACCTCCCAGGCAAACACTTGAGCCACTGAGCTAAATCTCCAGCCCTCCTTGAGAAAGTTTTGTAATGCTGGTTTTGTGGTAATGAATTTCTTGAAGTGTCTTTGTCGTGGAAATATCTTATTTCTTCATTGATTTTGAAAAGTTTCAGATTTATAAGTCTGGGTTGGAAGCTGATATTTTTAGGGCTTGAAACAGCCCTGTTGGCCATTAAGGTTTGTGTTGAGAAGTCTGCTGTAGTTTTAACGGGTTTTCCTTTACAAGTAAGTGATTTGTTGTTTTTTCCTAATGGCTTTTAAGATTTTTGTCTATAATGGATTTTGACTATACCATGCAGACATTCTCTTTTTTGATCATGGCTATTTGAGATTCTGTATGTGTCACCTCTATGTTTATTTCCCTCCCTATATTTGGGATGTTTTCTGCTAGTATTTTTAAAACAGGTTTTTCTATGCCATTTGTACTGTCTTCTGATTTTTTACTTATTCCAGATAATCATAGTCTTTTTGTATCATCTAGCAGCTGTTGGGTCCATTTTTCATGTTCTTTCATTGTTTTTAAGGTATCTTTGAGTAGTTAAGTCTTTGAAAGCATCCCTATCTTGTAATTCTGAAATTCTGTCCTCACATTGTCAAGCTCCCTGTCTGTCCCTGACTCCTGTGGCTGTTTCACTGAACCACTGTGGGAAGGTAACACTGTGAACCCTAAAGTGAAGCCAGCCTGTAGCTGTTTTGAGTCCAGACCACTCAGCTCTACCCTGTCCTGCAGTGTGGCAGGTGCCTGCACTTGGATCCCACTCCAGCTGTTAGCTGTTACAGCAGGACCCTGCTCCCGCTGTTGGCTGTTGTAGGACTCCACAAAACCCTGTGCTGTTCCTGCAGATCACAACCACTGTTCAGTTCTACACTCTTCGTACCTGGAGCCCTGGTGCTCACCTACGTGGTGTCCCTGGTACCAGAAACTGCTGGCAGTTCAGTGTGTTATTCTCTGCTGTGAGCTGAGGTCCTAATAACTTGTTATTGACAAGAAAGAATATTCTGTGCATGTGTTCAGAATGCATGCAATTCTGCCCCCATCAAATACTGTCAATCTGAAAAAAAAAAAAAGTAAAAAGGCTGGGGATTTAGCTCAGTGGCATAAGCACCTGCCTTGCAAGCATGTGGTTGAGTTTGATCCCCACTACCAAAAAAAAAATAATTATATAATTTGGGTGGTTGAATTCTGTTGGTTGAATTCACAGATACAGAACCCATGGATACAAAGGGACAACTATATTTTTATTTGCCGCAAGAGAATGTTGTTATGTAATCAGAGGCAACATTTAAATATTTCGCCTTATTGCCAGGTTTGTACTTCTCTAAGACTAAACGCGTAATAATAATAATAATAATAATATTTAAATGTATGACCTATATTTCAGTCCAGAAGATATTTGTGTTTTCTTCAATACTGTCCTGAGCACATGATTAAAATTCTGTTTTAGGTTTGGAACTGAAATCGAGCTTTTGTGTATAGTATTCCCATTATTTAAATCTAGAAAGTGCCTGTCTAGAAAGTCAACTTTCACAAAGAGTAAACCAGCAAAGGGATTGGCAATCTGGCCTGCTGCCTGTTTTTATATTGCCTGTGAGTTAAATGTAGCTTTAAAATTTTTAAATGTTTGGGGAAAAAAATGGAAATTGAAGAGGCATTTGATATAAAAATTATATTGGTATAAAATTTCGGTGTCCATAAAGTTTTATTAGAACAGCCACAGTCACTCATTCACCCCATTCCACTTGCTCCTGTACCGTGCAGGATGCAGTAGTTCGCAGAGACCGCCCATCTCATGCACAGCTGGAAGTATTTACTGTCTGCCTTTTACAGAAGCTTGCTGAGCCCTACTCTAGCAGGTTGCCAGGAGGTATATTGATGAGTCTTCTAAAATCAGTAACTTTTACATAACTGTTCTACTAAGTAGTTTATGAATCTGAAAAATCACTTGAAATATCTTACTGAAATGACATATCATAGCTTATAAACACAAATAGTCAAATTACAGTTTATTTTGAATTACTATGTGACATGGTCTCCAAATATACAAGTTCTTGAGTATTTTTTTTCCTATCATACCTGTTTTTTAAACTCTTACCATTTTCTCAAGGTACAAGAATCTGTGCCAAGATGTATTTCAACTACTATTTTGGTGTGACCCAAAAATTAATTTTGTTCCCTCCCTAGCTATTTCTGGTGTACCAGTTTCAGCAATTACCTGAATGTGTTACTGATTAAGTGCCTACCAACTAGGGCAGTGTTTCCCACTAATATGTCTCAGAAAGACCTCCAAAGCACTTTCTAGCCTGGGTTTTCCCCAGATCTGGACTGCTTAATAAAGGGGGATCTACATACACAAACCACTCATTTGTTCCCACAGGTTAGAAGCCTTTCCTCCACCTTCCTCAAAGTATTCAAAAAAACAGGCTTGCTTTTGAAATCCATTCTAACAAGTCTTCTGGGTCTTTATAGATTAAAAACTTTGAAATATGTAAGTAGGTTTTTAGAAGAGGATAAAGAACTTAAAGCCTTTTCTTCCTGTCATCACACAAATGAGAGTAGAACAGTGCATAGGGTCTGGCTACATAGTTCAGGCTCGACTAGAACTTGGGATCCTCCTAACTTAGCCTCTCAAGTAGCTGGAAGGACAGGTGTGCGCCACCGTGCCTGGCTTTTTTTTTTTCAAAGATAGGTCTAACTGTGTAACCCAGGCTGGCCTTGAACTCATGATGATCCTCTTACCTCAGCCTCCCAACTGCTGGGATTACAGGTGTGCACCACCACGGGTGGCTCCATGTCTGGCTTTGCCAGGACTTACTCAAAATGCTATATATGTTTTAAATCTCTTTGGCTGATAAACAACTACCAGGCACTCTTCTCATCACCATCCTATTTCTGAATTTGATTCAGAAATCAAATGCAAAAGAAAGTGTACACCAAAAAGTGTGACTTTAGGGACTCAACAAATTTAAAATGGGAAAAGTATGCTTCCACTTAAAAAACACAACATCTTTGAGTTGAGTAAATTTAGATGAGGTCAGTTGAGCGAGATGGTGAAGACCTTTTATGTACATTGTCTCCTTCCATCGGAACTATTGAGCTAAAATCCGGGTCCCTCATGTGCTCTGGTCAGAACCTTCCTCTTCGGGAATGGTGGACTCAGGGAGAAGCTGTGGGCCACCTACACCCTCTCCTGGGACCTGGCCCACTTTGTGTCAGGCGCACTGGGTCCTGGCTGCCTGCCTTGGGGGCGAGCTGCTGTTCGAAGAGAGCATCAACAGCCAGATCAACGTGCTCCTGACATCACACGTCCTGTTGGCCCTGTGCCGCCTGGGTGTGAATGAGGGTTACATCCCTGAGCCCAGGTGGGCCCTGTTCCCTGTGCACACCGGGTGATCTGAGGAATTGCGCTGTGGCTCTTCAGTACAGCCCTCACTGCAGTTCTCCATGACCTCCCTTTATGAGGACAGCAATGTTTGCCACAACATCTCAGACTTTCTCATCTACAAGAGCTACCCTTGCAAGAACACAGGCCTCAGATGCCTCCCCAGGCAGTGTCCAGCTGTGGTTTGAAATCTGGCTCCATATGCAAACCCTCTGTGGTGGATTAACTAATGGTCAACTTGTAACACCCAGCTGAACTGAATCAGCGTGGTGCTGGGTGTGGAAGGCCCACCTGAGGATTGCTGCCAACAGCATAAAAGACCTGGAGGGGACGACCGTATGCTGTTGATCCTTTGGAGAAGTCTGTCACACTGGTTTTCCTGATAGGAACTCAGCTGTTCTCCTCATTGGCGGACCTCTGGTCCTCGCTGTTGCTGAGGACGCTGCGGTTCTTTTGGGGGGAGTTCTGGTCCTTACCTTGAATGTTGATTCTTGACTTTGGTGCAGCTTCTTCAGCCTGCTGGCACAGGTCCTTCGTCCCACTGGCTCAGACTTTCTAGCTTCCACCACTGGCCTTTGGGTCTTCCCAGTGCAGATCCTTGACACAGGCTTGCATGAGACATTGTCATGGGCTCTAGGCCTCCATCTGGACTCATGGAGGGCACTGCCTTGGGCTGTAGGTCTTCAGCTGGACATTGCTATGGGATTCTGCTCTCAGCTGGATTCTTTGGGTCTCTTGTATGTAGGCAGATCGCCCATATTTTTCTGCATTTGACTCTTCGGGTGAGTATTATAAAATAATCCTAAAAATTGTGTCCTACATTAAGTCTTTTTCCTTGTAAACCCTGACTACAACACCCTCTCAGAAGATCCTGCTTTGGGGCCTCACTCCGTCTCACATCAGCCCAGGGTTCTAGTTGCTGAAGTAAAAGCACCAATTTTCCCTATAAGTTCTTTTGAATGGTGCAGAAAAGTGACTGAAACTGCCTGAGTTGTCTTGGGCTTAGTTCCAGCTGTGTTGCTAGCTCGTCACATCCTGCCCTGGGCCTCAGGGGTCATGGAGCTCAGAGGAACACCCTCAAGGAGGGTCTCTTTCTGATAGGCTGTGTGTGGGTTGCAAATGCTTAATAGTCTTATATGTTGAAGTTCTATAGAACCTCACTGTCTAAAAGAAACACATGAGCCATATATGTAATTAAAATGTGTTTAGGGCTGTGGATGTGTAGCTCAATGATAGGGTACTTGACTACCATGTGCTAGATCCTGGGTTCCATTCCTAGCACTGAAAGAAAAAAGTAGAAACAAATGAAATTACATTTTAACTTAACATTTCAAAAATATTGTTATTTAACATATGATTAACATAGAAAATTAATGAGTTGAAAGAGTAAATTTCAAGCTGGGTATGGTGGCACATGCCTGTAATCCCAGCACTCAGGAGGCTGAGCCAGGAGGATCTCCGTGAATTTGAGGCCCACCTGGCCCACATAGTGAGTCTAAGGCCAACATGAACTACACAAAGAGACTGTCTCAAAAAAAATTTTTTTAATTTGCACAAATGTTTAAAATACAGTTTTGTCCTCTACTTAGGAACTGTGAAAAACAGCCATTTATTTATTTATGTTTAGAAGGATATGCTATTTTGCATTGTGTGGTCTTCCAGATTCTTCGGGGCTGCGGAGGTTGAGTGGTATTCCATGGTGTTCATGTTTCCTGTAAATCTGTGTTGCCCGGTAAAGCCTTCCATTCAGCTTTCTGAGATTTTATCAAGAATTAGTAGAGGGGCAAGGATTCTTGCCCTGTTAGTTTCCACAATGCAGCCATTTAATAGCATCTCGTCCAAAATGATGTGTACTTTATCTAGATTAAACATTATCTAGCATCATATTAAGGAAATTAGTTTTCAACATTATAAAAAAAGTCAGCATTCAGAAAATAACTTACATCTTGGCATGGAATTTCACTATATAAATAAGCCTAAGCATGAGGGGGATTTTGGTAGAGAATTCTCCAAATTAAAGTTGGTATCCATATTAGAAATTATTACCTTTACATATATGTACCTACTCTTATCTTGGTTAAGATAACAGAATAAGTACGCTACTCATAAAAATGAAACAGCTACTTTTTTTTTTTTTTTTAGCCCAAAGGAGAGAGTGTATTTCAAGCTAGAGGACAAAGCAAGTAACTTTTGGCAAGAGAATGACCTGACCTTGGGAAAGATGTTGTCTTCTGGGATAACAACAGTAGCAATGATGGTTAAACACTCATGTTCCTGGCACTGTGTTGCACGTTTTACATATTTTGCTCTTCTCTACCACTCTGATGTACACTTTATGTACTATTCTCTCTCTCTCTTTT